>PVHP010028353.1:0-23185 GCA_004024765.1 Zapus hudsonius | reverse complement strand
ACTATCCAGAGGTACAGACAGGAGAAACTGGCTGATTACTAGTCTATCCATGGTCCCCTGTCACAAGGACTGATCCAGACGACCCATGGAGGAGGTTATCCAGTTGAGGGGGGAGGGGAGGGCAGTGGGGAATTGGGGATAACAACTCATTGTTTGCCCACTAA
Organism: Zapus hudsonius; assembly: GCA_004024765.1. Lineage (NCBI taxonomy): Eukaryota > Metazoa > Chordata > Mammalia > Rodentia > Dipodidae > Zapus > Zapus hudsonius. The sequence goes on along the minus strand of PVHP010028353.1, from coordinate 23,021 downwards.
ATAAATGTTGTAACTCATTATGGACAATAAAAAAATAATAAATAAATAAATAAAAAAAAACAAAAACAAAAACAAACAAAAAACTCTCTTCAACCCTGTCGTGAGGGCAGCTTTCCCCATTTCTGAAGGTGAAGCTCTCATTCTAAAGGCTCCTTGTAATACTGTGACATGGGGAATTCCATTTCCACCTGACTGGTTAGAAGGGGTCGAAATATTGAAACTATAGCCATCCCAGGAGTAAGTCAAGGTACGGTGTACCTCCTGGACAGTGTCTTTCCAGCTACGATTTTGTGTGCAGACAATTATCTCTTAGCAAAACATATCTGCTATTTCATCTGCCTTGCTTCCACAAACTCTTCCTCAGTCTAAGAACCATCTGACCTCACATTCCTACTTAGTCCTTGTTTTCCTTCGTCCATTTAGTTAGTTTATAGAGAGAACACAATGGATCGTATATTCAAAATGCACAAGACTCACCTGGGGAGCTACAAAGTATATTAGTGCCTGGATTCCTCTCCCAAGAAATGTCTTCATAACTAGAGTAAACCTGACTATTAGGGTTTTAAAAAGCAAAGCAAGTAGCACAGTGTGAGATCAACTGGTCTCAACAGGCAGGTGGAACCTATACCCAAAAGCGCATCGTAGAGTTTGTGGTGCTCACCTGTGATGATATCACTGACAACCTGAATCTAACTTTTCTCAAAATCTCCTCACCAGAGTAGGATTTTCACAAAATTGAAAATTAATTCAAGTATGATGTAGTGACGGAGAAAAATACCTTTGCTGGTTTTAGATTTACACACAAGAAGAGAGCGACCTTCTATTGGGATTCAAACCTTGATGAGCTTTGGGAATCAGACCCATGGGGCATGGCTGCTGCCCAGCAGAGCAAGGCTGTGGGAAGTCAGCATAGACCAGGATGGAATGCACTCGTCCTTGGGAGGAAGGGCAAGAGAGCATCAGTGAAGGCAGTGTGATGCCCAAAGCTGTGTTCTGCACAGTAAGTTCTTGCTGGCTTTCTTCTGAGTCTCTAGCAAATTCACAAAGCCCACCATACACTTGGCTAGAATGAATCTTTCAAATCAATTACAGATTTCAGTTCTGAGTACTGGTTGATGTCGAGAGCAATGGAGACTGTAAGTACATGCAGGTAACAAAGACAAAGGCAGTCATGAAGAAATAAAGCTTCTAGGATGACCACTGAATCATAGAAGCAAGATTTTTTATTTGCCTCTGGCCATAGAATAGGGGAAAGGGTTGAGTTTCAGTCAACTTTGAGATCTCCAAGGGTCAGAAAAACTTCCATTTATACTTGGGTTTTTTTAAATATAATTTTTACACACTAGTCAAATGGCATAGCTTTTTTTTTTATTATTACAACTGGAGAGTGCCTACTTCTCTTTTATCTCCACATTTAGATGCCCTGGTGATGAAAATTTGGTGTGACACACATTCCTGCCTTTTGGGGAGGCATGCCGGCATAATGTTCATTTTCTTGATCAAATGTTAGAACACCACACACTGAATTAAATGTGTCATGCTGTGTGGCTGGCCATACCTCCAGCATAACTGAAATCTGTTGATCCCACAACCCTATCATTAGCTGGAGGCAGGAGGCCTGTGAGCAGGAGGAAGGCTGTGTTGAGGCTGTGGGATGGCTGATGGGACTGGCATCAGCAGGAAACTCTGGCATTTGAGGAATATGAAACAAAGTGAGGGGGAATGTAATGTTCTAGTCTGCAGGTGCATTGCTGCTGAGTCTTGGCACCGCTTGTCCTACAGTCCATTGTCATTCACTAATTGGCAGAATGTCCTCTTTGCATTGCTGGCTCCATTGAAAATCCACGGCAGGAGCAAGGCTGCTTGTCAAAGCTGGGTGTCCAAGGACAGAGTCACTCTTCAGTCTGCAGCACCTTTATACCTGAAAAATAGGCACTGTGCATAGCCAGTCCACTTCGTGCAGGGTTCATTGAGGCCAACGATCTCACCTCCAGCCGGTATAGATTTATTGATAAGCTCTGCTTTGCTGTTCAAATGACCCAGCAGAAAGACAAGCACACCACAGCTTTTAACTAGAAGTTTTTCTTCCTGCAGACAAAGGCAAATTCCTTAGAAAGGAAACTATTTTTGAATTTTTTTATATTTCAAAAGCAGTGGACTATTTGGTAGGAAAAAAATTTTCACTATTCCTCTAACTGCTATTATATTATTGAGCATTATGTATTCTTAATTTTAATTATGTGCTGCCAGAATGCACATGTATCAACTCTTTACTTAACATGTGCCTCTCGATCCCTGGCAACCGTTTACCCTCTGCTTGCATTTTCTAATGAACATCTCCAACTAAATGCATCTCAACCCTTACTCTTAATTTCCAATATATGCCTACTCAAAACATCCCAACCAGATCTGCTTTCAACACATTAAATGATCTCTCTAGTCCGTCCCCTTTTCAGTTCAATGCTTATGATTAACTCCTGTACTTGAACTTTTTGTCTGGAATGTTCTTCCCCAAGGTGTCCATATGCCTCACTCCTTCAGGTACACTCATGGCTCCAGCTCTGATCTCACCTTCTCTGAGAGGCCTTCCAGAGCACCTTATGTTCCCTACCTTGCCATTTTTCATGCCTCTTACCTTTATCTTTTTATGGTGTATTACCACCTGAAAGGTTATAGTATTGATTTACCTTTTGTAGGTATACCCCTAGCACCATATCCACAGAAAAATGCATGGAGACACAAAGCTGGTGGTCAATAAATATGCACAAAAAGCTAGAGAAAAAATAATTGAAAGAATAATATGATAGTATATCCAAAAACAATTATCCAGGACTCAGTGTCAAGCTACAGATTGAAGAATGTGTGCTCTGAGGACACACTGCCAATGAAGTTTAGTGGAAATCTCCCTAGAGTAGTATTTGAATCATGACTTCTTGGAGGTATTTCCAAGTCTAAAGGAAAAATGACAAAAGCAATATGAAATTTTATTTAAGGATTTACTTAGCATCATCCCTGTTCCTTGTGTTATGAGGGATATAAATGCAATGTAGACCAGTTTACTTTTCAAGGATATTGTGCCATGCCTTATTACAATACATGTAATAAAAACTTTCAATTATCTCATTCCTCCATTGAGACAAAATAAATTATTAAGAAAATATTTTGTTTTTTATACTAAGAATGAAACATATATCATAAATAATTCAAAGACCACTTGAAGATGTAGAAAGAAAGCAGCAAATTATTTCAAATAACATACCAGAAGTTGTTAGTTACTGGATATACATCTACATATATAGAAGAATTATAGAAGTTAAATGGAAAGAGAGAAAATGATTATTAAAATGGAATAACACGGTGCTTTATAAATGAGGAGTGAATTGGCAAAGAAAAAAATGAAGCAAATGAGAAAGAATTGTTAATTTTAACAACACATTCTTCACAACTGAAGGCATTGATTATAAGAGTTCTTCAAGTAAGAAATTGCAGAACAAAGACTTTTAAGTCATTGGATATCTCTGTGTGTGTGTGTATGAGAGAGAGAGAGAGAGAGAGAGAGAGAGAGAGAGAGAGAGAGAGAGAGAGAGAGAGAGAGAGAGAGAGATCTGGGTTTATAACATTTGACCACTGTTTTGTTATTTTTGGTTCCAGTACTTCCTCATTATCTGCGTTCTTTTCTTCATCTCTAGTAGGTTGAATTTGGATATTGACTAGATTTTATTACCCCAAAAAGGCTCATAGGTACAATGCTTCCAGATTTTCATATATGTGAATAGCTTTTATATTTAAATCTGATGAGCAACTTAATGGTGCCAAATTTTTCTATATAAAAAACTGCATGACAAATCTTGTTTGAAGAAATCAAAGAAAAACTTTATATTGGATTCTTTTGTGTGTTGATTTGAATCAGATGTCTCATGTGTTCTGAAGGGTCCCCAGCTAATGGCAGCTTGGGAGGTAGAGCCTTGCTAGAGGAATTATGTTTCTAGAGGTGGGCTTAGGTGTATTACAGGCCATCACCACACACACAGAACAGGGAACAGGCAGGAGGGGCCAAGGAGAGAATTTCTTCTCCTTTATATAGGCTTAGGGTTGGGTCTTACAACCCTTCCCCAGACTTAATGGCTTCCTGAGTCTCTGGACTTTCCTTCCTGCACTTCCCACACAGGAAAGGATGTTTAGTTCTAGATTTTTTGAGCTTCTTTACATCCTGCCCCCTACTGAGAGGCTGCTTTCCTGTAAACATCCTCAGAGACCCACCCAAGATTACTTGAAAGGTCAAGTTGACATAAAAACTTAACCATCACAGTTGTGGAGTACACAAAGTCTACAACTGGATAAAACTGTTGATGACTTTTCTCTTTTAGCAGCCTTCTTTGTACCTTCTGGTACTTTAACAGCTAGTCAGCAGGGAGGAGACTTGCAGCTGATTTATCAATGTCCTCCAACAAAACCAAGTAGTATTTTCAGAAATAAGGACTTAATGCCTATCTTTGGTGAGCAAGTAAGAGATTACTGTTATTTTTTTAAACTAAATAGGTATTGTATTTTAGCATATATATATATTTTCTTCCTTAATTCATTGATTGGTAAATTACTCTTAACATTTTATAATGTTAAATCTCTCTTAGTCCTCCTGAGGGAAAGTCAGTTATGTCTATGATCCAGAAGCTTCAGCCTCTGTTTCTTTTCTTGATATTTTGCTAAGGTTCCTTACATATATGCTTGTGGAATACCAGTGTTTATCAGATTTTTTGTTCTCGTTGAATGCAGGGTTTTTAATAGAGGTGAACACTTAATAGCATATTCTTTTGATATTGGCAACGAAGGTAGTAGAGTTGACAGAGTGTCTTCTGAACTAAAAAAGTCACAACTTTCTATGGTTTTAGAGCAAAGAGAAAATCTCCCCTGATCAGAATCCATCATCTTTACCATAATTACAGCACACCTACCTACTTCCAAATACTCTCTGTGCAGACCTGAGGGAATGAGAACATTTCCAAAGCAGGAAGACATGTCTACAATTCTGAAATGCCACTGTGAAAATTATTTGGGGAAGAAGACTCTCCTTGTTCACAGGGTAAAATTTCCTCACTTTCAGTAAAATATCTTGTCTCCCTAGATTACATTTCACCAAAAGTTCCTAACATTGCAGTCGAAATTCAAAGAGACAAGTTAATTGGCATTTCCCTCAATTTGGCATGTCATTTGTTACCACAGTAATTACACTCACTGTCTCCCTCATATTCCCAGCCTTTCACTTTGACTCAAAGATCGAAATTTATATTTGTTTTCCAAACTGATTTTATATGTGACCTACAGTAGGACTCATCTTATTTTTAAAACTTTGGTTATCGTGTTTCCCATAATGTGATCTTTTTTTCATTTCATTTGACTTATTCATGATTTTAAGACTTGGTATTTATTGTCCTAGCTGTCATCACTTTGTAATATGTCATGTTATTTCTTTATGATTTGCTTTCATATGCCAAATACATCAAAGTTAATAGTAAAAATGATAAAGCAACTTCAAAATAAGTAAATAACTATGAATTTCTAAGAAAATAGAGTCATCTACAAACTGCATGTTAGTACTGTGTGATGGTCAGCTTTTGTTGTCAACTTGATCTTTTTATTTATATTGGTGGGTCTCTGATGTTGTTCACAGGAAGGCAGCCCTCTCAGTAGGGGGTTGATGTAAAGGAGCTCAGGGAAGCTAGAAATTAACCTCCTTTTCTGGGAGGGCAGTACAGGAAGGAAATTCCAGAGACTCAGGAAGCCAACAAGTCTGAGATAGGGTTGCAAGATCCCACCCTAAAGCTATATAAAGGGGAAAGAAATACTCTCCACATCCTGCCTGTTTTGCTTGGGTGTGTGTGGTGCTGGTGACGGGTTTCTATATCTTCTTAGACCTGTGAAAGTGGACCAATCTCCTTCTCCATTATGGAACTTCCCCTGGATCTGTAGCTTCAATAAACCCTTTCCCCCATTACTGCACCTCATTTGGAAATTCATCCCAGTGGTGTGTGGCTGACTATGACAGATGTGGTACCAGAGTGATTGCTGGGATGAATCTGACTGTGTGGATTTTGGTCTTCTGGAACTTTTATGCTGGAGGAATGGACATGGACTTGGTACTTGCAACTGAAGATGTTTTCCAGAGCAGTAAGCCAAGTTTTATGGGCTATTTTCATGAGAATTTGAAAATGCTAAGTGCAGTGAGAATTGCACTTAGAATATGGAAGCTTGGCTTGTGAACTAAGGGGAAGAAGAGACTCAAGAGAAAGTTACTAGACCTGTGTTACTAGAATAAGAGCTGGCTGCTTTCTACTGCCCATACCCCAAGAGTTTGATCAAGGTTGAATTTAAGAATTGAACTGTTGTGTTTGGCTAACAATATGGAACTGAGAATTTAAGTTTAAATTTGGAAAAAACTCAAAACAAATTCAACTTACTGGCACAGAAATTGGTATTTAGGTTACTGAAGCTGCTATTGTCAACATATCAGCAATCCTAAAGAAGATAGTCTAACTGCTCTACATTGCAGCAATGGAAATGATGCCTGAGGTGTTTCCACCCAGAAAGGTCTGAATGAAAGACTGAAAACTCTTTTGGCCAGAGATAGCTGAAAAGAAGGAATGTGCTCTTCAAGGTCATGATTTATTTCATTTCTGAATTAACAACATGGCTGTGTCCTGCATACCTGATATTGATTTTGGAAGAATGAAAAATGTATGCTTGGAGTGGGTCATGAAGTGCACACAGTTACAGTAGCCACTGCTGAGATGCGATATATGGAACAGAGTGTGAAGTTCCTGATTGATAAGTGAAGCCATTGGAAGATGGACTGTGGTTTGCAATGGAGACCCCAAGATGTTTTGGATATACCAGGACTGTGGAAGGGCTACCATGGAGTGCTGCTGGCTAAGATGGAAGTTTTCCCAGCTACTCAGCTAAGCAGGAGGGATGGAATCAGAAAATCTGGAGACTGCCAGTCACCGGCTGTGATATCGGATTTAAACTGAAGATGTTTGACGTTTGCCTAATGATTATTGAGTTTGCCTTGGTCCAGTCTTGTTATGCCTCGCAGAAGTTGGAAATGTTTATTGTATGCCATTATATGTTAAAAGCATGTAACTTGTTTTGATTTTACAGAACTAACAGGTAAGTGACCTTGCCTTGTGTTGGGGGTAAATTGTGTGTTTTCCAATTGTGTAGGGGATAGTTATTTCATATTAGGCAGAATTATGATCTTGTTACTGTCTTCATCTGGAAATTAAGTATGATATAAGGAGATATGGTTTGATGTCAAGTAGACAGGGAGTAGACTTGTGATGGTTAGGTTTTGTTGTCAACTTGATTTTTAAAAATTATATTTGGTGGGTCTCTGATATTGCTCACAGAAAGGCACCCCTCTCAGTAGGGGGAAGGATGTAAGGAAGCTCAGGGAAGCTAGAAATGAACAACCTTTCCTTGGAAGGCAGTGAAGGAAGAAAATTCCAGACTCAGGAAGCCAACAAGTCTGGGATAGGGTTGCAAGACCCTGCCCTAAGGCTGCATAAAGGAGAACAAATCTGCCCCCCTGACTATTTTCCTTGTGTGTGGTGGGGGTGTGAGGGGTACTGTTGATTGGTTTCTCTCCCTGCTTGGACCTGTGAAAGGGGTCCAATTTCTTTCTCCATTATGGAACTTCCCCTGGATGTTTAGCTTCAATAAACCCTTTCCTGACTATAACATATGGTTTGAGGATTTAGTTGGTTTTCTATAATAAGTAACAATAACACTGAAATTAATAGCAAGAAAAATGTAAAGGACTAATGGACCATGAATTTTTCTCTAAGAACAGGGGATTGGATTTTTTTAATACTATTGTTCTTTCAATGTATTATTTTTATCCTTCGGCTTATATGGGAATTGCAGAGGCTAACAACTGAATTGTTTTTGCTGTGATAAAATAAAAGGTAGTTGTGCAGCAGGGACATGTCTATGGATGTTACTTTGATAAAATGGTCTAAACCTGCAGATATAAATGAACATAGTGCCTGATGAAAGTTACTTTAAATTTTATCTGAAATGAAGGCTAAGAATTAAAAGGAGAGCTTTCAGATGTAATTCATTGCAGGGGTCGAATGTTCATTTCTGAGGAACATAATTTCAAGGGACATGTTCTGTTACAGTGCTTACATGTTTATCCTGACTGTCTATCTGTCTATCATGCATAGTTTTCTTTTTCTGGTACCATGCCCATGTAGCTTCATGACTGACCTTATGACAGTTCTAATCCTGGGAGAAAATACTCCATATTTTGTCACTGATTATTTTGTCATTTATACAACACACACTTCTCTATCTGACTCTGGAGTAGGACAATGGCAGTTTTTCCAGGAAGATAAAAAATTTCAGGTAAAATCAAGTTTTTAAACAATGAAGGAAGTATGTGGCATCCAGGGCAAAGCTCTCCCAAATAAGCCTTCACTTTAAATAATTAGCTCATGTTAAAGTGTTTTCCTTTGCATTCTATCCCTTTAAAATAGCTTTGGAGTATTAATAAACCTTTATGCGTAGCCTATAACACATAGCAGAGGAACGAACTTTTAAAGCATCCACAAATTTAAATTAAAATTGGCCTTCTAACTCCAAAAGAAGCCATAGAATTTTAAGTGGGACTTTACTGGCCTCTTCTGTGTCCTTTACAATTCCCCTGGATTTTAATGAAATATTAGAGCTGATAAAACAGTGAAGAGCCCTGACTTAGAAGGAATATTAGAAGTCCATCTTTATATTTCTTATGAGTAATAGGCATAGTCATTACTATTTTAGTGGAGGACACAGAGGTTGTAATAAAAAGACCACAAATAAGCTACCTGTACATATCATTGTTACCATGATCTAAGGTGAGCCACTGTTATGCAAATGAGAGGTGAGGAGAAAGTCTTAAACTAAATAGCTGAAAATCTGAAGTCACTGGATCATTCCAAGGATAAGGTAAGGTTTTCTAATATTTATTTATTTGAGAGAGTGAGAGAGGGGAGAGAGAGAGAGAGAGAGAGAGAGAGAGAGAGAGAGAGAGAGAGAGAGAGAATGGGCATGCAAATGAACTCCAGATGCATATGCCACCTTATACATCTGACATTAAGTGAATACTGGGGAACTGAACTCAGATCCTTCTACTGTATAGGCAAGCACCTTAACAGCTGAGCCACCTCTCCAGCCCTAGTTTTTTTAAAATTCCTAATCAAAAAGAATGATGTTTAATGTACAGATTATACTTAGTTATAGAAGAATAAAAAACATTTTCTTTCCCACCCATGAATAATGGGCCAATAATTAGTATCCACTATTTTTTGGCTTGTTGATTAGTTATCTGCTGTTACCTAACAAATTTTCCCCAAAAGGTGACAATTTAACACAATTGTAGGGCCTGGGGAGATGGTGCAGTGGTCAAAGCTGCTTACTTGCAAAGCCTATTGACCAGGGGTTTAAATCCCCAGCCATCAACATACAGCCAGACAGGCATTCAATATCAGTGAAAATAAAACCATGCACACACACACACACACACACTATATAAATGATTAAAACACAATTGTGAACATTCTTTTCACAGTTTCTGTTCAGGAATTCAAGAGCAGCTTGGCTGCGTGGCACTAGATGGGGTTGTCATGAAGTTGCTATGAGTTTATGATGGGTACAGGCATCTGAAAGACTAACTGGGGCTGACAGTCTGATTCTAAGATGATGCATGAAGTTACTGGTAACTTGGTGCTGACCGTTGTCCAGAGGCCTCATTTCCCCAAGAACGTACCTTTGCAGTAAACTAACAGAGCATCCATAGCTTGTGGTCCTGGCTGCTTTCTAATTGAGTAATCCAGTGTAATCTGTATGTTGTTTACTAGCTGGTTTTAGCAATTTCACTATATTCCATTGGTTACAAATGGTCAACCCTAATTAAGGGAGGAGGTTTGCATCATGCAGAGACCCTACATGCTGCCTATATTGCAAACTGGAAATGCTTATCATGGATGAGGCATATCAGATATCCACATGCAAATAATATTTCAAAGAATGTATGTTAAGATCAGCATACCCAGCTAATCTGAGGAAAAAAATGTATTGTTTTCTTGTTAACACCATGTCTTCTGAAAAAAATGACAGGATTTTCAGAGTGTAGTGCAAATGACAAGTAGACCTAATGCGCCAATTCCTTGTCACACCATGTCAGAGATGACTCAGGGGCTCTGACTATAGTTATTTCACATACATGAAGAGATTGTTTTGTCTATATTATTTTTGTTAGTACAAAACAAAATGAGTCAACAAACTAAAAGGCACTGAATTAAATGTTGCACCAAAAAGAAGTGTTAACAGTTACAGCTAGTTAGCAGAATTATAAAATACAAGCTTCCTTGCCCAAGCAAAATAAATGGTAAAAAGATGCTAAGAAAAGATAATGAGAACAAAGAGAGACATCCAGAGAGACTGTCTAGCTCAATTTTATAAACTAAGAAACTGAGGGAGAGCATGTAACACTGATTTATCAGCCACACTGTAAATTAACCATTTATATGGACAGTGTCTTTAGAGAAGATTTCCTAGGCCTATGGAACAGTAGGTCCAAGGTACAAACTTCAATTGAATTAATCATTTATTGTTATCCTAATAAATACCTAAAGTTAATACTTAGTGGACTGCAATGTTTGTCAATGTTTTAGAAACATCAATTTGGTCAAAATCCCTTTACATTGTGAAGGGACCTCAAATCGTGAGAGGAGATCTTTCTTCTAACTTGAAAGTCATCTCGAGAAATTTTTAAATTTAAGGAAATATTTTCATACTCTTCGATGACATTGCCATGCAGCAAAACACTTGTTTTCTTTGTCTTTTTTAAAGACATTTTCATGACTGTAAAACTTCTTTAGTGTTGGAAATATTAATAATAGAAAATAATTTCAGGTTGTGGAAGAAGTTCAGCTCAGAGTAACTATTCCTGTAGTGGACTGTCTTCCAGGCTGGCACTGTACGAATGCTGTAGGAACTTTTTGTAAAACCACAGTGTGACTCACTACCTCCTTTCAAGTCTGCTCTGTCTGCCTCTCTTAGTGGCAAAATGTTTTGATTGTCATAAGCTTATTTTCATGCTACATTACCCTTGAAAACGTTCTTCCAAACAAACAATTACTGTCAAAAAGCAAGAAGATACACTGTTTATCTTGGATCCCAGTGAATGAAAATAACTCCCAGCAGTCTATAAGGCCTTGTTTCAAGGTGCTGACACAGGCTACGAGGTGATGTGTGGTTTCCAGGAGAAGGTGGCCAAATTGATCCAAAATACAACAACTCACAGTCTTGGTAGATAAGATGCAGCATAATGGCGAGCAAGCTCCAAGACTGTTTTTGTCAATGAAACATTCACGTACTAACCTGTTGATTTTTCATGGATGGTGGTATTTTAAGTGTTCAAGGTTGAGTTTATGCCTAAAAGCTCAAATTCTATTGTGTACCTCATCTATTCTTCAAGTTTTGAGATAAATACATTAAACAACAAAGAAAATAAAGTCATTCTTTTCAGAAAATGCTATATAAGTCAGGACCTTTCTAGAAAAGACTATTTAGCATGACTGAGGTCAAGAGGCTTTAATAAGGTCTTGGCCTATGTCATTACTCATTTAGGAAGTCAGTTCAAAACACCCTCAACAGCACAGGTTAGAAATGAGAAAGATGTCACAAAAAAATCAGGCACTTAGAATTGTCTATAGTTAGTTGCCTGGCTGCCCAGCCCTCACCATTCTGGGCTATTCACTGACAGGATGGTGTACCCTGAGATGAGAGAAAGAAAGAGAGAGAGAGAGAGAGAGAGAGAGAGAGAGAGAGAGAGAGAGAGAGAGAGAGAGAGAGAGAGAGAGAGAGAGAGAAGCACCCAGAGGAGTGGAAAGGTCAGTGACAGCCTGACTGCACAGAGCATGAAGAGCCCTGTGCCACATTGCCCTGTGGTTGAGTGCAAAGCCTGGGGAAGCATGTAAGAGATGGAACTGTGAAGAATTAATTGCTTCATCAAAAGCAAGAAAAACAAGGTCGCCACCACTCAGTTGCTTTCTATGCAGTGACCCCACACACAGGGAATTACAAGTCAGCAGTAATTGGACTCTCCACTTTGATCCCTCCATCTTCCTCACTTCTCTGACAGATGAATGAAGGTTGGAGAAAATTCTGTTTTTTCTTTTGGGTAGAAGTTGATGAGTTCAAGGAAGAAGGAATCTCATTTATCAGATACCATTATGCTTTAAAGAATTGTTCAATCAGAAAGATTAGGTTCAATATAAAGTCCTCCTCAACCTCCACCATTAGGCAGCTACATAAATTTAAGCAGTGCTTAGCACCTTAGAACCTCAGTTCATTCTTTTAACAATACCTAAGGTTTTATACACATTGAATATACATATGTATATAAAATAATTGGATCCAGAAGTAATTTATTTTTATGTGTGTGAGAGAATGATATATATATATATATATATATATATATATATATATATATATATATATATATATATATATATATATATACAGAGAGAGAGAGAAAGAGAGAGAGAGAGCATATGGGTGTGCCAGGTTCTCTTGCTGCTGCAAATGCATGTCAGATGTTTATGCAACTTTTGCATCCAACTTTAAATGGATGGCTGGGGAATTGAACCTGTGCCACCAGGCTTTACAACCAAGTGCCTTTGATACTGAGCCATCTCCCAAGGCTCATGTTTTAGATTTTACTTTACTTATTTTTTTTAACTTTGGAATACTTGCATAAATTATCAAGCTTTCTTCAGGATGGGACCCGAGTCTAAATAAGAAATTCATTTGTGCTTCATCTATTTACTTGTCACCTAATAAAATATTCTAAATAATGTTGTGTACAAAGCAAAGTTTTGTGGCATGTAATTTTCTACTTTATGACATCAGTGCTCAAAAGGTTTAGAGCTTTTAGATCAGAAATTTCAGATTTTGGAGGTGTTTAAGGTGTTCTAGGTTTAATTCCAAGAAATCTCTAGACCAATCCTGAGAATGCTTGGGAGTCTTGTGAAGGTTTCATATGCTTCTGAAGAAAAGAAGGCATGTAGAAGAAAGGGAAGAATTAGTCTTGTCTGTAAAGGATATGTGTATAGGGAGAGTAGTTGATTTCAAAGGACCCACTAAAAATATTTCTCTCCATGTCTTCCTGGTTTTTCCCAGGGTAGACATCTACCCTTATCCCTTAAGTATCTTCCTTCCAGTTTCCCAAGTGTTGCAGTTATATCTGACCAGAAGCAGCTTATGGGAGGTAAGTGTTTATTTCAGGCTTACAGAATTCAGGGGAAGTTCCATCATGGCAGAAGAAGATGGCTTACTCCAGCATGCATCCACAGCAGAGAAAGAAAAATCAACACCAGTACTCACCAATAGCCAGGGTTCTAACATACCTTAGGGCTAGACTATAAGATACACCTCCAGTGACAAGCCTCCTCCATCAGGCTAGAAACTCAAGTAGGGACCTTAATCACATTCTGCCCCAGTTAGACTTATGCTAACCTCACAATGATAATTGCATTCAGTCCAAATTCAGAGGTCCCCATAGTCTTTACCAACTTTAACATTATTCAGAACTACAAAATCTCATGTGAGATTCATGACTGTTTCTTAATTGTGAGCACTGTAAACTCAAACCATAAATTACATACTTCCAACACATAACAGCTCAGAGTGAAGATTTCCACTGCAAAGAGTCATAACAATGAGAGACTGGACCAATGAAAAACCAGTATCAGCAGGTCAGCATCAAACATGCGCGGTTCCAAATCCCAGCATCCATAAACAGTGAGGATGAAGGCTCTGGGTTCCAATTGTGCCCTCCAGCTGGGTTGAGAAGCCCCGGTGAAAATTTAATCCCAAGCCAGCAGTGTGCATGGCAGCTATTCTTCAGCCCTAGTGTGTTGAAAACATCTTGGGGTGTATGAGGCAAACCATGGTTCATCTCTATAGCTCCACACAATGGCTTTACATGGTCTCCAAACAGGGAGATTTGGTCGGGAAATGTTTCCCTACTCCTATCTCATTTAGAATTCCTCCTATTTTTTCTTCCAGGGTGTTCAGGGTTAGAGAATTTATATTGAGGTCTCTGATCCATTTGGAGTTGATTTTTGTGCATGGTGAAAGGAGTGGATCTATTTTCATTTTTTTACACGTGTTTATCCAATTCATCCAGCACCATTTGTTGAAGATGCTATCTTTGGCCCAGCATACATTGTTGGCCCCCTTGTCAAAGACCAAATAACTGAAGTTACTTCCATTTAAAGCTGGGTCTTCAATTCTGTTCCAATGATCTGTCTGTCTGTTTTTATGCCAGTACCATGCTGTTTTAGTTACTAACTTGGGGGAGGCAATCAACAGCTGACAATTCGGCCAAGAAATCCACTCAGTGAAGGGGAGTCCATGACTGGAACTGGGATTTCAGGGTAAATTACATAGGAAACCAAATCTTAGGACCCCAAAGAGAAATTCACTTTACAAGTGGTTTACAAAAAGCTACCAATAATAGAATCTAGCCAACTCAGGAAAGTGTATCTCAATTAACCTATACTGATCTCACTCTCCGATGGAGATTCTGTTTGTATTTTTCAGAAGGCTCCGAGAGAGCTGTGGCTCTTCCAACCCTACCATTGAGCCACAGGCTGATAGCTGTCTTCCTGGCAAGAGATACGCCACCACAGACCTACCGTGGAGGATCCACATGGAATTCTGCAGGCAGTGATGGGATAAGCAAGAGAACTATAACCACAGCCTATCGGTCAACCCAGGATGAACCAGCGAAACAGACACCAATGATTTTAATCACAACCTCAAGCAAAAGTACAGAGGCTCCCAAGACCTCAACAACAAAGCAGCCTTAATACTCACCCACCATGACCCAGGGAACTGAGTGGAAGAGGAGGTGGAAAGACTATAAGAGTCATGGTGGGGGAGAATATACAGAGACATTGCCCACCTCAGTAACAACATGCAAAGGGGGGCTGAATCGGGTTAACTCCTAGGCTATTCACAACCCCTTACCCCATGGACTGGTACAGACTGCCCATGGAGGAGGACATCCAACTGACCGGGGACAGGGAAGAGGGAAATAGGGGAAGTGGGAGACATCAATGCATTATTCCCTTATTAAGTGTATCTAATTATGAATAAAAAAATAAAATTAAAAAAACTAGAACTACCATATGATCCAGCTATACCATTCCTGGGCATATAGTCAAAGGATTCCATCCACTATGACAGATACTTAGTCATCCCTGGGCTCTGCTTCTCTCTTCACCGTATCTAAGAAATGGAATCAACCTACATGTCCATCAGTTAGGGGCTGGATAATGAAAATGCTGTATATATACATAATTGAATTTTCCTCAGCTGTAAAAAAATTGAAGTTATGAAATTTGGAAGAAAATGAATGGAACTGGAAAAAAATTTACTGAGTAAGGTAACCCAGGCCCAGTAAGATAAAAATGTTGCACATTCTTTCTCATGTGAAAACTAACTTTTAATGTCTATACATTTGTAAGGGGATATGAGGGCGTTTGTTTGCTATTGAATGAGATTGGAGACCATAAGGCACATGAGAAAGGGGAAGGGGATCAAAGGCAGCATGGAGACGGAGAGTGGCGAGGAGGCTTTGGTGAGAGGAGAGCACGAAGGAGGGACAAAGAGGAGAAAAAGAAATAAAAATCTCATTTTGTTTGAAAAACACTGTCATTCAACCCAATTCTTTTTTATGCTAATAAAAATAAATTAAAAATTCTAAAAATGAGTAATATATACTATTATATTAATAAAATAAAAATAATGGTGAAACTAAACAATTGTGATTCCTATGCCTCAGGAGTGAGATGATTGGAAGTGGTCTGGGCAGAATTCCCAGAGAAGATGGTTGTGGCCTTCTGCAAGGAAGCATTAGGTGAGAAATATCTAATGCTCTGAGATGAAAAGTTTTCTAGAAAGTTAGTACCTGAATAGGAGTGAGTTTTAGGAATATCTTAACAAATGTATTTGCTATGTTTTCCTACTATCACAATGTACTAGTGTGCTATATCATTGAAATCTGTGCCTCCATAATTCTAAAATAGCCTTTTCCATCAGTAGAAAATAAAAATTCTGAGTGATAAACTTCACTGACAGCATTTTTTTCCTCTCAGAAATATAAAATAATGGTAATTCTTAGAGTCAATAACATTGTATTCTGTGAAATATGAGGTACTTGATGTGAAATTAGTGATTTTTTCCCTCTTTTGAGAAACAAATGGAATTAGGAAATTGCAACTGTTGCCTTCTTCACAGAAGTAAAAGCACACTAAGATCTGCATGTAGCTCTCCCAGAAAGATGAGTTTCACACTGCTGTAATAAACAGATCACATGATGCCTGCAATTCCCCGGGAGCAGTGTCTCTGTTGAAACCGAGGCTCTGTTCTTTAATGTTGCTGCAGAGGAGGAGAGAGATGGTTACCCAGGGAAGCCATATTAAAGCACTGCTTTTTAGAACACCGATAATCATTCTATCTTAGCATATTGCCTACTCCTACCCACAAAAGAAGAAAAAAAAAAAAACAGTGTCCAAAAGTCCCCGTCTTTACTCATGCTGTCTGAGACACCATGAGGGTCTTGCCACCTCCTCTTTATTTTCCTTCAAGATGATTGTTCACATTTTAATGTAATACAAGAAACACATCAGGACAATGGAAAGAATGCCACGAGTGGAAGTTGCTCTATTCAAGAGAAGCAGGAACCCCTTTAGAGAGTTATTCAGTCTTCTTGTGTCCTGACCTTCCACTTGGATGTTTATTTTAAAGTAACATGAGCTGGAGAGATGGCTCAATAGTTAAAGGAGCTTGCTTGTAAAACTTGTGGCCCCAGTACCCATGTAAAGCCAGATGCACAAAGTGGCACATGCATCTGGAATTAGTTTACAGTGTCAGGAGGTTGTGGAAAGACCATACTCACTATTTTTCTGTCTGTGTCTCTTTCTTTCAAATAAATAAATAAATAAAAGATTTTTAAAAAATAATCCATCTTGGGCTAGAGAGATAGCTCAGTGGTTAAAGGTGCTTGCTTGAAAAGCCTGCTGGCCAGGGTTTAATTACTTAGAACCTATGTAAAGACAGATACACAAAGTTGACCATGCATCTGGGGTTCATCTGCAGTGCTAAGAGACCCTGGCATGCCAATTTCCTCCTTATCTCTGTCCCCTCCCCATATATAAAAACATATTAAAAATTAAAGACTACAAATAAGGCTCATCCAAGAGGGAACCAACTCTGACATGGTGACAGGGGCCCAAAATATACATAAGAATATCCAGTTGAGCATCGCCATCTCTCTACTGTGCTCACTATTCAATCCATGCCATGGTCCACACTTGACTCCTCATCCTCCCCATTCCCTTCAAAGCAAAGTATGAATGGTTGGTTTCCTTCATCCACATTTCCCACACGGTATTATTGACATCATTGTGTGCTGGATGTGTGACAGGCAGCGCGTATCCTAACTCCCTCCTGTGCAAATGGAAGGAAGATATGACTACAGGGTTAAGGAAAAGGCTTCATCCTGTTTGTTTGTCCCAGTGTGCAAATAGAGCAATGTCTATGATTCCTACCAGTATCCTTTAAGTTCTTGTCTTTTCCAATTCTTCCAATGCTGATTTGCCACCTTTACTGGTGAGTTGTCTTTGAAAATACTCTCTTCCACCCAACACTTAATAAAAACCTGGAGTCCAAAAGGATTAGAAGTTCATCATGAATTTCTACATATGTTCCAAGAAGAAGAAATAGTATTTATTGGTTTTTGGAGAGAGGGTTCCAAACAATGAAAGAAAGAAAGGAAAATAAAAAAAAATTATACTCCAGGAGAGCCAAGTCCCAGAGCTCAAAATACTCTCCAAGAGTAGTGCTCTTCAGTGTGTGAGATTCTGAAGTGTTGGTGGCCTCCACTTACAAGCTAGTTTCCATTATTGTATGAACCCCTACTTGTTATTTTCAATAGAAGAAGCTGCATAATGTCACCTATGATATAAAACTGCATCCCTTTCCTCGAAGTGTGGTGTTTCCTATGGAGAGATGGGATGCTATCCTGGGCAGGAGCAACGGGCCTTGTGTGGAGGTGTGAGGTAGTGTCTCGTCTGAAGGAAATGGAATACTGTTTAGCAGGCTTATTAAATGCTTCTTGCTTGAAAAATCCATGGTAAGCAGCAGGAAGCAGACAGTTTCCCTTGCTGGTCATATTAGCTTTATAGCTGGAAACATGAATGCAATTTTGACATGGGTATGAGTTTTGGGAGAAAAGATAGTGAAGCATGAAGCCAGTTTTTATTGAAAAAACATGGCCAAGAACAGCACTTTTCAAGCCAGCACTCTGTCAATAACTGAGATGCAGCCCTCTGTCTAGGGCTTTGCAGACAACTTCGTCACGGCTAAAGTAAATTACAAAAAGTATCTGAGGCACCAGCAGGAGCCTGGGTTCTCCTGCCTAACTAGCCCGACAAACAATGACTTGGAAAACTTTGTCAAGAGATCTCAGAACATCGTGGCTCTAGCAGCAGTAAGACAGTGTTTTTAAACACCACTTTAAAAGCTCAACCATGTCTAGCTTTTATCTTCAAAAATAACTTTAAATTTGATTTTTTAATAAGTTCTTCATACATGGTCTCAAACTCAAGAGGTGAAAATAGTATTTACTGAAATGTCTGTCCTTGCTTCCTGCCAGTCAGTCTGCTGTCCTTAAAGCTAACACTGGTTCCCCCTCCAAAGCTCTGTGGTGTATAGCAGATAGACTAAACAAAATAGACTTTTGTTTCTTTAAAAATACTTCTCTGACAATTTTATGCATGCATACAATATATTCTGATCCTATTTTTCCCTTATTTTTCCCTTATTACCTTCTCTTGTTCCCTTCCACCATTCCTGTGAAACCTCCTCTACTTCCCAACTAGTGTCCCTTTCTACTTGGTGAGTGTGTGTGTGTGTGTGTGTGTGTGTGTGTGTGTGTGTGTGTGTGTGTGTGTGATGCTGTGCTCACATGAGTATGGGTGGGAGCTATTTACTGGAGTGTGGGTACATTACCAGTGGCTGAAGAAAACTATCTACTCTTCCTGTAGTAATTGCTAATGCTCCACAGAAGAACAGTTTCATGAGTCCTTCCTCATCCATGAAAACACGTCGCTAGAGCAAATCTTGTGCAGGTAACCACAGCTTCTGTGAGTTCATGACTACGATGCCATGTTGTGTTCAGAAGACAGAGGTTTATAGCACTCCTCATTCTCTGGCTCTTCATTTATAGTCGTTCCCTCTTCTGCATTATGTCCTGAGCATTGGAGCTGGTGATATAAAGGTGAGCCCTCAATAGTCACTGACTCACAGAACTTTGACCACTTATGGGTCTGCATTAGCCACCTCATATTGCAGTAAGAAGCTACCTTGACCAAGGCTGAGGGCGCTGCTAATCTGTGGGTACGAGCACAAATCTTTGGAAGGCATTTGACAATATGGTCCTTCAGCAGAATAGTGGTAGGAGGGTCCTTCCAAGGGTCCATGACCTCCCCAGCCCGGCTATGACCAGGTTTCCAGTTCCAGGCATGAATTTCCTCCTGTGACAAAACTTTTGTTTGTTATGTGGACTCTTTTCCTACAAAGTGGTTTAGCAAAAATGTAGTGAAATGTGTAAGTTTTACACAACAGGCTGAAATTCATTAGTTCATTATATTCAACCTGATGCTCTTAAGATATTAGCACATTATTAAGTGAATTGATAATTTAAATATGAATTTTGGTTGTATAGATGCATTCACAATGTCAACAGCATGTGAAATACAGTGTGAGAATTTCTTACAAGCCTCCTGCTCCTAGAATTGAACTTTCTATCACTAAAGTTTTCTCTCTTATCTAACTTCATTGCCCCCTCTACATATTTTTTGATGTTTATAACTTCAGTCTTTCTTTTAAAAATTAACTTATACACATTCTAGATAGAGATAACAAAATTATGATTTTCAAATGGGCCAAAAAAAAAATCAAATGATTACATCTGGCCACTCATGGCTGGTCATTGGCAAGACCAAGAGAAATGTCTGGAAAGAGCACTTGGCTAGGGTTTTGGTGGCTTTTAATCTCTTCATTCTATCTCAAATACCTAGATGAGGACTTGGGTCTCAAGCAAATCCTCAAATCACTTTAGCCTCCCATCTCTTTCTTCTGTAATGTAATAAAAAATTATCAATTATAAATTGTCTGCCTGAACATTCTGGTTTTTTTACCTGACACTTTCCAGTGTTTTGCCCATGTGCACTCATTTCCTACAATCTCAACCTGATCAATTCAGCAACCTTTTCCTCTTCCTCAAGTTAAAGTTAAATAGGTGAGCCTGCTCAAACCGAAATTTCTAGGCATGCCCTCATTTCATTTTTCTAAATTTATTTATTGTTAATAATTAGAAACACAGTATGAACAAGTCTTGTGTTGGTACCCCCATTTCCCTCTTCCCTGGCCCCAACCTTCGAAGGACCCTTCTCAGTGGGGCTGAGGAAGTGGTCTCACCTGATACCTCTTTATATACTTGGTTCATTCAACCATGTAGGCCCTTTTAGTATGAGTACCTCCAAGTTCAAGTATATGACAGGTGCTGTTCTCTGTGCAGAGGTAGATCACTGGGTACATCTCAGATCCCAGGTGTCATGGTTTGATCCAGGTGTCCCCACAAACAAATGAATGTGTTCTCAATGATCGATATTCAGCTGATGGCGTTTAGAGAATTACAACCTCGCTACAGCTGTGTTGTTGGGTCCGGGTTTATGGGGTTATAAGTCAGCTTCCCCTTGCCAGTATTTGGCACACCTTCCTGCTGCTCTTTCCAGTGCTGTGGCAGAGGTGATATTCACCCCTCTGCTCATGCCATCATTTTCCCTCCCAGGATGGAGTCTCCCCTAGAGTCCCTAAGCCAAATAAACCCATTCCTCCACAAGCCGCTTTTGCTTGGATTCTTTCTGCGCAGCAACTAGAAAGCTGACCTCAACATCAGGTCATCAAAAACCAGGAGCTAGAATGAATTGGGTAGCACTGTCTTTCCAAACTCTGTACCAACCAGCCTGAATTCTGAGTGACAGAGCTGAGCCAACAAGGTTCACACCTAAGACAAGAGACTGTGAGCTCGGGTTTAGAACTGAGAAACATGTGAACAATCCTTGTTTGGGTTATAAGCCAAAGTCAGGGGATCCAAGAGTGGTGTTCTCATGAGTGAATGAAGATGTCTGAGTTAAATAATGGTCAGCATGTTTTGTTCTTCTAATTGTTGCCATTGTAACTTTGAATATTTGCCTCACACAACAAATTTGCTTTGAGGCCATGTTATGTCCAAATGTTTTATGTGCCAGAAACACAGCAGTCATGAGACCGCTAATACCACTCCACACAAACACCAAATCCCCTGTCCTGTTCATGGAGCACTCAGTTTATCACTGTCTTCTCTCCTTTGTGACCCATAAATCTAAATCAGAGTTTTAACTAACTCCTTTCTGTTTAACAGGAACATGTTAGTGCATGCTCTTTGTTCACTACTCAGTAACAGAAGGAAATGAACTCTATAGGCCCACCTAACAATGTGGATGGCCATTAAGACAATTATATTGAGAGAAAAAATAAGACATAAGCACTATATGCCACATGACTAAATTTATTTATTAAGATTTATGGATAGGATACCAAGCCTACAGTAATTGACAGAAGTCAGAATATTGATTGCCTGGGTAGAAAGATATTGCTGCGTATCAGTAAGGAAGTGCGGGAACTCTTGGGGGGTGACAGGAAGAGTGTGCATCTTGGAATGGGCAGTGACACCTATGTATATTCATTTAGTGTCCCCTGGCTATAGGTCTCATATCTCAGTCTAGAAGAAAGATCTGAGTTAAAGTTATCTTTGACCTCCAGTGTTTTGGGTACTTTTCTTCCCTGGCTTCTAGTCTCCTGGGGATGATAGTCTTAGGAGAGTCTAATTTCTGGTTCCTTTGAAGTCACCACTTTATCTTCTCTGGAAGATTGAGTTTTCCTTAAACCTCCTCTTTAGAAATTATACAAAGATGCTTTTTTCAGTTGAACGACTTCTGTCTCTCTTGTCTTTGTAGCCTCTTCCTTAAAAGATGTTGGAATGGTCCCAACCCCAAGTACCTGTGATTGTGACCCATTTGGAAATAGGGTCTTTGCAGGCAGATGAGTAAGTAGATTATGGGCTCTAATTCACGAGCCCGTGTCCTTATTGAAGGGAGACATCTCTACATAAGGCAGACATAAGCAGAGAACACTGGGAGAAGATGAAGGCAGAAACCATGGTGACGACTCCACAAGGCAAGACAGGCAAGCATGCTAGCACCCCACCTTAGGCCAGGAGCGAGCTGCAAAGGAATCAACCCTGCTACACCTGACCTTACACTCGAGATGTCCTCCAGAACTGGAAGTGGTTCATTCCCAGGCAGG
This sequence comes from Zapus hudsonius, assembly GCA_004024765.1. Classification (NCBI taxonomy): domain Eukaryota; kingdom Metazoa; phylum Chordata; class Mammalia; order Rodentia; family Dipodidae; genus Zapus; species Zapus hudsonius. Next base: position 497 of record PVHP010028353.1, on the reverse strand, counting down.
TCATTCAGACTGAGGTTCTCTGACATGCAAGCACAGCCAACTGATAGATCCCACCACTTTCAGATCTGTTGTTTCTGGACCCTCATCCGTCAGAGGATAAACATCTCAAAATTCAAACTCTATGTCTCATATAGTTTTTCAATTTATCTTCTCTTCATGCTTTTTCCATTTTCCAGATTTCCTGTTTTACCTTTAAGCAATCATTTCTAATTTGCAAACTCTCTTGTTTTGTATCCCCATTTCATAGCAATTTAATTTTCCTCTGGATATAAAACCTTTTAAAATCTCTTTGAAAGTACTGGAGGATTTTTTTTAAGAGTTCTTTTCCTTTTTCTTAATTATGCTTATTTTCTCTAGTAATTGTGGCCTCTTTCTTTCATGTTACTTGTTTTTCTCATGGTTTGTATCTTCCTGAGGGATTCATGTTGACAATGAAGGCATATGCTGTCCATCTTCTGCTCAGTTGGAAGATGTGCTTGCTCACTCGTCCCACCTTG
>PVHP010028352.1:0-23186 GCA_004024765.1 Zapus hudsonius | reverse complement strand
TAGCCCAGGCTGACCTGGAATTCACTATGTAGTCTCAGGGTGGCCTTGAACTCATGGTGATCCTCCTACCTCTGCCTCCCAAGTGCTGGGATTAAAGGCATGCGCCACCATGCCCAGCTTTTTTTTTTTTCATATCAGATATTTGTGTCTGGCTTATACTCATGGGTTGGGAATTTGAACCTAGGCCAGGCCAGCAGGCTTTACAAGCCTTTAATCCTGAGGAATTGTCTTAGCTCCTACAAGGGATTTTTATGCAGATTACAACATCTTCAGGAAAATGGAGGTAACAGGAAATCATTATGTTAAGGAAAATAAACCAGTCACAAAACAAATACCACATTTTCTTTTATATATGAAACCTAAATTTAAAATTATATATGTATATTTTGTAGATCATGAAACTATAAAAATGGTCATGAAAGAGGGGAGGAAGAGATCTTAGGGGAGGTGGGAAATAGAAAGGGTAAATAATAGAATACATGTAGCAGGAAGGCAGAAAGGGGGACAAACTGCAGGAAGAAAGGGAATCTTCAGGAGGTCATCAGGCACAGAGGAGAGCAACAAATGAGAACATGGCAAAACGAGACATGTATGAAGATGCTGGGATGAAACCCATTACTCTAGGTGCTAATCTATTTATTCATTTATTTGCAAGCAGAAAGACAGAGACAGAAAGAGTATGGGCGCACCAGGACCTCCAGCCACGGCAAACAAACTACAGATGCGTGTGCCACTTTGTGCATCTGGCCCTACTTTAGTACTGGACAGTTGAATCTAGGTCGTTAGGCTTTGTAGGCAAGCACCTTAACCACTGATCCATCTCTCTAGCCCCCTCCGAATGCTAATCTAAAAATAAACGAAAAGGAATAGGGTGGGGAGCTGGCTCAGGCTTTGAGGGCACTTGCAAACATGAAGACCTGATTTCAATCCCTAGTGCTCAAATAAAAAGCTGGATGTGACTGCGCATGTGCTGAAGGGGAGACGGAACCACTGGGATTCCCTTGTCAGCGAGTCTAATCTAACAGAACAGCAGCTCTAGGTTCAGTGAAGACTTTGTCTCAAGGAAATAAGGTTGAAAAGTAATAGGGGAGGACACCTGATGTCCTTTGGCTTCACATATGTGTGTGTGGAGCATGTGCACCTACATATACATGCATACATATCCCTACACAATTTTTAAGTTAAAAAATAAGAATAAAAACCTTTTAAGATAAAACCATCAGGTTGCCAACTTTAATTCTATGCCACCTTAATTCTCTTCTGCCATAAAACCTAACATAGTCACAGGTTCCAGGATGACATCTTTAGAGGCCATTATTCTGTCTACCACACTCTTTGGAATAAGACTAGATCTGAGGGCTGGAGAGGTGGCTCAGCAAATAAAGTGCTCGCTCAAGCTGGGGAACCTGAATTAGATCCCAGACCTCCCTAACAAGTAGGAAGCCACACAGTCTTCTATATTCCCAGCATTATACACACTTATGCTGACCACAAGAGAAGAGTCTGAGACAGAAGAATTTCCTAGAAGTCATGGGGAGCACAGCAAAGAACAGCAGAATGAGAATCCAGAATAAGAAATCGTGTCTCAAGGAGGTAGAAGGCAAGGCCAGAACCAGCCTGAAGGTTGTCCGCTGACCTCCACACCATGGCATGTGCACACCTGCCCCTCACTCACAAATACGAGAGAGAGAGAGAGAGAGAGAGAGAGAGAGAGAGAGAGAGAGCGCTGAAAAGGAGCAGCCACAGTTGGAGGAGACCTAGCAGGACCATGAAACATCACAGAAGTCAGGATAAGACTTGAAAAATAACCAATGTACTTGGAGTCCTGGTGACTAGTTGTCGGGGGAGTGTTAAAGCTGTAGGCAGCAAGGAAGCTAGGAATGTAAAATCTTTCTAAAACTTGACTGTGAAAGAGAGGATGACGACAGTAGAGGAGAGGGAGAAGTGGCTAAAGAAGGAACGGGTGAAAGAAAACTTGCTGTATCTGAAACACGAAAGAGAAACAAGTTCCCATGAAGATGGGAAAGATGGAGAGGTGAGAGATGGGTCAGCAATAGATGAGATGTCTGCAAAAGGGAGATAGGAAAGGAGGAAATATTGGGTTGATCCAGGCTCAAGTTTTGTCAAGAAGGCGCCGCCGGCAACAGCACAGAGATTTACAAAGATTTAGGGACGTGTCAGAGGTGTGCCAAGGTAATGGCATCTACTGCAGGAAGGATGGAGAGCTCCGCTGACAGGAAGCGCTCGTGAGGCGGGAGGGGGAAATACTTGCTTCCTGAATTGCATCGCAGCATTTGTTGGATTCCTGAGCCCACTCGCTAAGGTCCTGTACGTGCTGATGCTTAGAACAAGGCTTGGCAGAGAGAGGGCTGGTCCTGTGAGTGCGATCGCAGAAGGTCAGAGGACAACTTTGGGGCGCCGGTCCTTGCAGGGTCAGCACCCCGTTTGTTTGCCGAACTGGCTGGTCCCCGCTTTCGGCGGATTCTCGCGTCTTCACGTGAGTTCTGGGATCAGAACTACAGCGCGCAAGGGCCCCAAGCCACCGAGCCGTCCCTACTCCGTTAGTCATTGTAACAACTTTCAAAGCTCTAGAGACTCCATTTCCCTGGACACCTCGCAGTCTCTACGACTACAGTTCCCATCAGGCCAAGCGGCCGCTTTGAGAGCCCCTCACCGTTTCCCAGCCCAGCATTCCTCGCTGTTTTCCTAACCCGCTATTGCTCCAGCTGAGACCAGGGACGACCCACGGAGGCGGGCCAATCGCGGGCCGCAGAGGGCGTTTCCGCCGCCCGCCCCGCCCCTGCTCCGTGGCGGGTCCCGGGGCCGCGGCGGGGCTGGCAGGTCGGCATGGGCCTCACCTGGAGGCGCCCGGGCCGGGCGCGGCTGGCGCTCTGCCTCGCGGGCTTGGCGCTCTCCCTTTACGCTCTGCACGTGAAGGCGGCGCGCGCCCGCGACCGCGACTACCGCGCGCTCTGCGACGTGGGCTCGGCCATCAGCTGCTCGCGCGTCTTCTCCTCTCGGTGCGTGGGGAAGCCTGGGATCGCAGTGTCTGTGGAATGAGCACTGGGCCGGAGCACTCAGATACTCCCATGAAATTAGAATGCGGGGCAGGGAGAGGCGTAGATAGGCTGTGATCTGGTGTTATTCTGGGAAGCCCACATTCCGCAGACGGCCTGGAAAAACTAACTGACTGGGAAAGAGAGGAAAGGTAAAGACTGACGTGGGTTGAGGATGTCATGAGGCGAGAGGTGGTGGTGGATCGCTCAGTGCTTGAGGGCTAGGCGTTAAAGGTTAACAGGATAACGGAATATGGAGCAAGGAAGTGAGTGGGTGGTTAGATTTTTGGGCTCGCAGCAAAAACGGATGTGCCCCAGATGTCCCAGTTTTGGTAACTCAGTCCAGCAGGATCAGCCGTAGACATGTAAAAAGTCATTGATGCGCTTTGGTGAAAAGTAAGGCCTATTGGAGGAGCTGTGGCCAGGCCATGGACGATAAGGGTGCATGGGGCAGTGACATGGATTCCTGCGGACAGAGGAGGCCAGGAGGTCACTGACCTTTGTATTATGGGTGGACTTGGAAGGGGATAGTGGCTTCTTGCAAATAGTCCAAAGCACTAAGTTAACACTGCTGTTTCCTCTCACCTCCACCAGGTGGGGCCGGGGCTTTGGGCTGGTGGAGCATGTGCTGGGAGCAGACAGCGTTCTCAACCAATCCAACAGCATATTTGGTTGCATTTTCTACACTCTACAACTGTTGTTAGGTGAGTGGCCCCGCCTCTTCTCCAGTCCAGCTCAGCCCCATCCAATGTCTTGGTGACCTACACAGTTGACAACCAGCGGCTCATCCCTGAGCCTCCTGGCAAGGAGGCAGACAGAGAAGCACTAGCAGTTTAGGGAGTCAGAGGCTGAAGGATCCTTAGACTTTCTAGGATCCTAGTTTTGTGGAAAAGATTCAGAGCTTTTCTTCTTCTTCTTGAAGCTGTCTCACTCTAGTCCAGGCTGACCTGGAACCCACTCTGTAACCCAGACTGGCCTCAAACTCATAGCAATGCTACCTCAGCCTCCAGGGTGCTGGGACTAAAGGTGTGTACCAACATGCCCAGCTCTTTCTTTTTGGCAAGGTCTCATGTATGTATTCCAGTCTGTCCTTGAACTCCTGATCCTCCTGCATATCCATCTCCCAAGAGCTGGGATTAGAGATATGTACCACCACATCCAGCTTTGAAATTTTTGAGGGGAATCTAAGGATGACCTGTTATTTCTCACATAGAACTCAGCAGGAAAATTGTTTGAGAGATCGAGGATTGAACAGATAGGAGAACCTTGGTAGAGGGCCTGACAGTGCCAGTTTTTCACCTTCAACCCCTATCTAGGTGGCACTGGGAAGTCATTACACAGTTTCTGATCCTCTTTTGTCTTACAGGTTGCCTGCAGGGACGCTGGGCCTCTACCTTACTGGTGCTGAGTTCCCTCGTGTCCCTCGCTGGTTCTGTCTACTTGGCCTGGATCCTGTTCTTTGTGCTCTATGATTTCTGCATCGTTTGCATTACCACCTATGCCATCAATGTGGGGCTGATGTTGCTTAGCTGCCAGGAGGTACCAGAACCCAAGGCCAAGAGGCAATGAGCCCCTGCCCCATGCCAGGCTGACCTCATCTGCTTTGCTTCAGCACCTGAGCCTTGCCCCAAAGTGCTGCCTGAGTACCTAGGAAGCCCCACATCCATTCCTCAACCCCTTCCATAAACACAATACGGTGGACCAAATGTGCCTCTAGTTCTGTCTCCAAGGGCTGCTTTATGTCACTGCCCAGGGAGGAAAGGTTATGAGCAATAAAATTTCTTAAATAAGTTTTCCAAGTCTAAACCACCTGTCTGCCAAGGACCCTGCAGGGTTTTGGGCTTCCCCTTGTGTTGTCTTCTCTGGAACTGGGGTGAGTCAGAGGGATAGGGGAGGGCCTGTCTAGGAAGGGTGGCTGTGGTTAAGTGTCATTTCTAGTATGTGGAGTCAGCAAGGTCTGGCACATCATCAGTTTCCACCCCCAGGAAACAAGCTGGCAGTCTGTCCCTGCTGCCCACCGGGAGCCTGGCACATACCTGGAGGACAAACTTGTTTGAAACTTCTTCCTCTAGTCCAACCTTTGCCCACATGCCCACTGCTTAAGAGCCTGTGTTAATACATTTGATCCTCATATGAAGTAGGTACTACCACTTATTTTAGTGAAGAAACTGAGGTACAGATGCTGAAAAACATCTAGTGCTGGGAAGGGGTTAAGGAGACAGAGATCTTAGTTTTTGTTTCGTGATTTTTTTTTTAATTGGCAGAGGGCTTTGCACACAAGGCAAGTGCTCTAACACTGAGCTATGCCCCAGTCCCATCTCAGAATCTGAATCTGCCTTGGTCATTGGCTCCAGTATCTATACTACAAACTTTATTCATGGTTGCCTGTGTTGGGGTCAGGTTCCTCAACAGTCTGGGCTGGCCTGAGTTAGGAGTTGGAAGACAAAACAGGGAATACCCTCAGTGTATACCGTGCTGGCCTTGAACTGACATCCATCATCCTACTGAGTGTTGGGGTTACAGGTAAATTCTTTCTGTATAGCTCTGGCTGGCCTGGAACATGCTATATAGCCCAGGCTGGCTTCAAATTCTCAATTTTCCTGTCTCAGCCTCTAAAGTGCTGGGACTGCAGACATCTACCAACTATGCTGAGCTTCTAAGCATTTTCACACTCAACTCTGAGACAAGACACATGTTAATTGTTCAAGGTCAAGGAACTGGTTTGAACTGGGGCACTCTGACCCCTTGATAAGACCCAGAGAGGGTTCCAGGGTCACATAATCACAATCCCCAATCTAAGAGCTACTGGCTCCTTTTTAGCTCAGGGCTTAGGAGATGCAACACCTGACCTGGCTGGGGGTGGAGCAGAGGTGGAGTCAGGGAGACCAGGGTGGCCTCTCTCAGCACCAGAGCACAGGTGCCAGAGTGGCTTGGAGCAGCATGAAGCAAAGCTGGGGACCAGGGCTGTTCATCCTGGGAGCTGTGGTCCTCATAGAAGGTAAGTTACCCACGTGTGAAGGAGGGAGAGAGGGGCATGGTGGGTGCTCACAGGCTACATCCCAGCAGCTATGCAACTTAGTGTGCATGAGGGATCTTGCCTGAAGGGCCTGGATATCCTCTGGCGTTATTGGAGTCACTTGTCAAAATGGGTGTGATTTTCTATCAGGAGTCAGTCTGCATCCGCAGGGACTGTAACTGAGTCTGTGTGGTCCTGCCTGTGTGATCCTGTATCTTGTCAAACAATGATTTCAAATATGCCCTGACCCCACTGGCCTTGGTCTATCTTTCCTTCATGCCAATTTGGCTCTTGCTAAAATTAAAATATGCAGTGGGCCTAGGATGTGGAAGAGGCAGGATAGGGACCCTTCTAGTAGGGGCTCTGGCGGCCTCTAGGAAGGTGGGAAATCTGACTCGTTAGGATGAGGTGGGGTGAATCTCACCTTGGGGCACTCCCCTCTTGGACATGACACAGTCCTCTAATCTCTCTTAGGCTTCCACAGCTGAAGGAACAATTAAGCTAATACTCTTCACATACACAGGCCTCCTCCCTACTCAGTAGTGGGGGCAGGAGTTAGGGGTTCAAAAGCCTGGAGGAAAGTTGGCCTGGTCCCAAGGTAAACCCCAAGCCTTACTCAAGGCCCAGGAGTGCTGAGCACAGCTCAGAGAATTAGTGGCTGAGTGTACACTCTGAATGAGCTTCAATAAAAGCTGTTTTTTGACCTCATAAATATTTTCATTCTGGGATGGGCTGGTGAGGTAGCCAGTCCTAGGTAAGGACCCAAGACCTGTTCCTCAACTCAATACCCTCCTTCAAACCTGGGTCTAGCAATTAAGGCACCTCCACATCTTACCTATGTCTTTCTCTTTCCAGGTCTTCAAGATACTCATCAGGGTAAGCTATGGGGACATGGAGTCAGGGCATACTTGGGTCTGGCCTGGGGTGAGAGCAGGACAGGGGCCTGTAGTCAGCTTGACTCATATCTCCACAGCCTGTGGGCAGCGTGGTCCTGGTCCCCCTGAGCCTCAAGAGGGCCACACAGCACCTGGTGAATGGCCCTGGCAGGCCAGTGTGAGGAAGCAAGGAGTGCATGTCTGCAGTGGCTCCCTGGTGGCTGACACCTGGGTCCTCACCGCTGCCCATTGCTTTGAAAAGTGAGTTATGTATGGAGTCAGATGGTCTTTGGCTTTAGGGGTGGATCACAAGCCCAAGACTGTTCTCTGTCTCTAGAATAATGCATCATTTATATAAACTGTGCCATGTACCAGGTACAAGTTACCAGGTTAAGATTAACAACCTTTAATGGTAGAAGCTTTACAAATGAGTAAGCTGAGATTGAGAGAGGGCAAAGACTGCTTAAAAGCAAAGAGTGGTATCTACTCATCTTCCACCTACCTGTGCTGTCCTCCAAGTTATCAGTCTCCCCTTGTACTCAGCAGTCTGGGCCTTGCCCTTCCTATTCCAGGGTGACCGCAACAGAACTAAGCTCCTGGTCCGTGGTCCTGGGTTCTCTGCAGCAGGAGGGGCTGAGTCCAGGGACTGAGGAGGTGGGGGTTGCTGCCCTGCAATTACCTAAGGCCTATAACCACTACACCCAGGGCTCAGACCTGGCCCTACTCCAGCTCACCCACCCCTCAACCCACACAACCCTCTGCCTGCCCCAACCGGCCCATCGCTTCCCTTTTGGAGCTTCTTGCTGGGCCACTGGCTGGGATCAGGATTCCAATGATGGTAAGTGTTGTCCCAAAGGTTTTAACCCAGATGGTTAGAAGCCCAGTAAAGCATTCTTGCCCAGGGACACACAGGTTCAGCTCCCAACTGTCCTGGTCCCATCTCCCTTGCTTCAGAGTCAGACTCAGCCTCTCATCTCTTGCTAGCTCCCAAGACCCTACGGAATTTGCGCCTACGCCTCATCAGTCGCCCCACGTGTAACTGTCTTTACAACCGGCTGCACCAGCGGCTGCTGGCCAGCCCAGCCAGGCCTGGAATGCTGTGTGGGGGCGCCCAGCCTGGGGTGCAGGGGCCCTGCCAGGTGTGATGGGGAGTAGAGAAAGGGAAGATCTGGTCTTGGGCTGGGGATCAACTCACAGAAAAGGGTAGCAGTGCAACAGCCAAAGGATATCTGAACAGGGCAAGGGCTTATGTTTTTGGCTTTCCTGCCTGCCTCCAGGGAGATTCTGGTGGCCCCGTGTTGTGCCGTGAACCTGATGGACACTGGGTCCAGGTTGGAATCATCAGCTTCACATCAAGATGTGCCCAAGAGGACACCCCTGTGCTGCTGACCGATATGACTGCTCACAGCTCATGGCTACAGGCACAAGCTCAGGGGGCAGCTTTCCTGGCCCAGGATCCAGGAACTATGGAGACCAGTGATGAGGACAGCTGTGTAGGTATGAGCAAGGAGTTCTGGGAGTGGAGTGTGTGGGGACATCAAGTCTGCATGAGGACTTTTGGGTAGTGGTTGAAGCCACAGGGAAGCAAACCAGCTCAAATGCTGCTAAAGACTACCTAGGGGCTTTTTAAGGTCCCTTTCTGCCTCTGTGATGGATACAACCCTGCCAGAGCCAAGGCATGGATACTTCAAAGCTTTACAAATTTAGGTTCATGAAAAAATATCTTTGAGACCTGAGTGGTCTTGGGTGTGTGGGGGGGAACTGCACATTTCCAGGCAGAAACCCAGTGAAATGAGATAGGGCAAGGCTCCCATGCAGAATTCTGGTATTAAGAAACTGAAATTAGAGCTGGAATGATAGCTCAGTGGTTAAGGCACTTGCCAGCAAAGCCCAAGGACCTGTGTTCAATTCTCCAGTACCCACGTAAAGCCAAATGCACAAGAGGGTGCATGCATCTGGAATTCGCTTGCAGTGGCAGGAGGCCCTGATGTGCCCATTGTCTCTCTCCTCTCAAATAAATAAAAACACCTGAAATGCAAATTGCATGCAATTGTTCCTGGGAAGGAAGCTAGTTCTGGATGTTCAGAGAGGCACTAGTGAGCTAGGAATTCTGGAGCCAGTGCAGGCCTGAAGAGATGCAGATGGGTGAGAAGTGGATCAGAGACTTTCCTGGTAAGGCTGGATGGAGCATTGTCAGACCATCTGGGTTAAAATCTTAGGCTCTAGCAGAGCATGGTGGCCCACGTCAGAGGTAGGAGGATCACTGTTGAGTTTGAGGCCACCCTGAGACTACAGAGTGAATTCCAGGTCAGCCTGGGCTAGAGTGAGACCACACAGAGAAACAAACAAAAAACCTTAGGCCCTGACTTTGAATGCCAAGTCTCCCATTTGTTTTTGGTTTTGGTTCTAGAGCTAGGTAATTTAATCTATTTGGTAAGGAGACTTTGGTAATGAGGCTAATAAAAGTCAACTTAGACAAGGATATTGGATTTGCTAACACATGGTATAAATGAGCACTTAACAACTCAGGTGATGTAATTTACCTGTCTCAGCATGTGGCTCCTTGAGGAGTGAAGGACCCCAGACAGGAGCCCTCTCCCCATGGCCCTGGGATGCCAGGCTGAAACACCAAGGAAAGCTGGCCTGTGGTGGAGCCCTGGTGTCAGAGGGAGTGGTGCTGGCTGCTGCTCACTGTTTCATTGGGTGAGTTTTGTGTCTTTCTCCCTTATGCCCCCTGCCCCAGTCTTGTGCTCAATGCTGCCTCTAAACAGGCGCCAGACCCTGGAAGAATGGACTGTAGCGCTAGGCACTGGACCAGAGGAACGGGGCCTGAAGCAACTCATTCTGCATGGGGCCTACACACACCCAGAAGGTGGCTATGATATAGCCCTCCTGCTGTTGGCTCAGCCTGTGACATTGGGCCCTAGCCTAAGGCCCCTTTGCCTGCCCTATGCTGACCATCACCTGCCTGAAGGTGAACGTGGCTGGGTCCTGGGGCTGGCCCACCAAGGAACAGGTGTGTAGGACAAGGCCACTGGTAGTTGTCCATCCAGTTTGAAGACCACTGAGGAAGCTGGATCTCTTTCTTTGCCTTATAGGCATCAGCTACCCCCAGGCAGTGCCTGTGACACTCCTGGGGCCCATGGCCTGTAGCCGGTTATATGCAGCCCGTGGGGGTGATGGTATTTCTATTCTGCCAGGGATGGTATGCACCAGTGTTGTGGGTGAGCTGCCACCCTGTGAGGTGAGTTCATTTCCCAAACCTTACCCAGGAGACCCCTGCAATCTCTCAACCCAACAGTTCATGAGCAGACTTTTCTGCCAGGCTTGGCCACTAGCCCTGTCTCTCACCTGAAACTAACCCTGCCAGCTGCCCTCAAATAGCCCAAGCTTCAGCCCCTACCCCCTTGCTTCTTCCACCTCTTGTAGCTGCCTGAGAGAAAAGGAAGTCATCCAATGTCACCTCCCTTGACAGGGCCTGTCTGGGGCACCACTGGTACATGAGGTAAGGGGCACATGGTTCCTGGCTGGACTGCACAGCTTTGGAGATACCTGCCAAGGCTCTTCGAGGCCTGCAGTCTTTGCAGCACTCCCCGCCTATGAGGACTGGATCAGCAATTTGGACTGGCAGGTCTACTTCGCTGAGGAGCCAGAACCTGAAGCTGAGGCTGGAAGCTGTCAAGCCAACTCGAGTATGTGTTCCTGGGGCATCCCTGCTCACCCTCCCTCTCCACCTCTCTCCAGCTAGGGACAGTGCTATTCTGACACGTGTCTAGCTGCCTGAGGTGGAGTGCAGCTGGGATCAGACCTACACAGGTTGTAGGGAAAAGTCTTGGCCTCTGTGATTTTCAATTCTCCCATAGACCACAGGGGCAAACACGGATCCTGCTCCTTCAAGGGCAGTGACAAAGTTGAGGATGGGGCCAATCTTACCCTGCTTCCTGTCCTTGACAGGCCAACCAGCCAGCTGTCGACAGTGACTCTATAGTTTACTCATAGGACGCCAGAAAAGTGAAGCAACTCCCACATCAACACCCCTGCCCTTCCACTCCCTGTCTTGAGGTTCTTGCCCTGGGGTTGGCGCAGCAGCTTCTCTGGCTGGGAGTGGAATCTGCTCTGGCCAATGTCCTTCCTGCAGAACAGGGAACATCGCTTGTGGATGCTCCCACTCAGCTCTTCTCTCCAAAAAGATGTCCCTAGTTCTCCCTATCCTCCATCCCTCGGATTCAAGCACACCAGCCACCTGTTGTGATTTTTTTTTGGGGGGGGGAGCAATTTTTTTAAACTTAAATAAATTGTTACAAAATAGATTTTAGAAAATAAGTTACAAACTGTAGCAAAAAGATGCCCTTCCACAGGCAACTCTCTCACCTGTGTGCTCTCTGAACCTGCCTCCCCTGAGTCTGCCAGTGAGGGTGGGCCAGCATCTTGGCAGAGTCTGGCCCTGGAAAGCATGGACAAAGGCTGGGAAAGGAGGTCCTTCAAGAACAGGGACCTGAGGACTATCCCATCCCCTTCATCAGGGTCCCCTTTGTAGAGGGATAAGAGAGGTGGGAATGCCCAGCTACTCCTGAGTAAAATGTGGAGAACAAGCTCCTCTGCCTGCTGCCCCCCTCTCCAATATTCTGTTCTTTGGAGACGAAGTTCAGAGGGAGAAGCTGAGGTCTGCAGGCCACTGGGGTGAAGGGTCCAGGAGTGAGGTTGAAGAAGCAGGTGGAAGGGGCAATGACGAGTCCCCTCTGTCAGTTGCTGGTGCCACTGAGGCTCCTGAGGAGAGGAGAGGAGGTCACTTATTGAGGGGGCAGAACCCACCTCTCTAGCTCTGCAACTCACCCACCACTCACATGGTCCTAGGTGGCTGGATATACAGCTTAGTGATAGAGCACTTACCTAGCATATATGAAGCCCTGAGTTCTATGCCCAGCAGCACATGCACACACACACTCAGGAACCCTAGGTCTCCAGATTATTTTCTCAGCCCTGGCTAATTAGCTTCTTACTCATTACCCTTAAAGTTACAAGAAATCTTTTATCTTGAGAGCCATTCCTTCAGTTCTCAGGAAGCTCCCATCACCCACCATTCTCTCCTCTGACAAGCTCTGGTCAAGGGCTCTGCATTTTGGAAACACCCACTCTTGGTGGCTACAGCTGGCTGAGGAAATAGGCTATCCCATACTTCACAGCCTCATCCTTCAATTGTTGGGTGGAGTCCAGTCTACACTGAGATCTGCTCTGATAGAAGGTGAGAGATAGGGGTTAATGACTTGTGTTGCTCAACTGGACTTGGCTTCAAAGAAATAATTATCTGTGACTCAGTCCTTCAGTTCAGTGTGTGTGTAGCGGGGGTGGGGGGAGATGCTGGCAGAGAGGGTAATTTGGTTGGATCCTAAAAAGGAGCTCTATAGTGGAGGGAGAAGGAGGTTGACTTAAGAGAAGAGATATAGGGCAGTAATCATAGGAAAGGACCAGAGGTTTCATGTCCAGGAAAAAAGGAGCAAAGACAAACGAGGGAAAGAGGAACAAAGGAATACTGACCAGTGACTCAGTTTCCACCAAGTCAGCAGTAAAATAAAGCAAACCAGGTGGAGGTCGCCACACAGGCCACTATCCACCTGCCTGTATTACAGCCCAGGTATCCACCCTCCTGCTATGCTCCTTTCTCATTCCCTGGATCCTTGTCCACTCTAGGAATGATCAGAACCTAAACACAACCAATGCTTCATCTTTTCCTGAGAATCATTACTGGCTGAATTTAAAGGGTTTCCAGATGTGGCAGCCAGATGGTACCCAGCTATGCCCCCTAACTGAAAAAGACCATTCCCCCTTGGCTACAAGAGGAGTCCATACAGCTGTCTCTGCCTCTCACCACTACCCAACCCACCAGTGTTCAGATCTCAGCAGCTTAAAAAGCAGCATTCTCAACTGGTTTTGTCTCCATGTCCAGGGCCCCTGCCACCTCTTACCTCTTGGGCTCCATATGACCCTTGCCTCTCACTCCTTGCTTTCCCCACCCATCCTGGCTCCCAATTTCTTTCCATTGTGTGCCCACCTCCTTCTGGGACTCCACAATCCTCTGCCCAGCCAATTCATCCCTCATACCAGAGCTAGCCACTGTCCACTCCTCCTGGTGCTGCTGCTGCTGGTGTTGTAGAAAGCCGATTCGGCGGCGGAAGTGGCGAGGACAATGGGGGCAAGTGAACGGTCCCTCCTGGCGTGCATGCACCCTCTCATGGCCCTGTAGCCTGGCAGCTGTTCGGAAGGCCTTGCCACAGGTGCTGCAACAGTAGCGCTTGGGGTCCGTATGGGTTCTACCATGGTTCTTAAGAGACAATAGGTTGGGTAGAAGTTTGGGACATAGTGGGCAGGGATAGAGTCCAGTGGTATGGGCCTTCTGGTGATTCAGCAGGCTGCCAGCATGGCGGTAGGAACGCTCACACTGGGTACAGCGGAAGGGTCGTTCCTCATTTTCAGCCGCTGTGGTATTTACTCCTTGCCCTCCACTGGGTGGCTCACCAATCTCTCCTGGAGCACTGAGAGGTTCTGATGGGGTTTCCTGAGCTTCCTCTGGATCAGAGAGACTTATCTTATCCTCCAAACTCCCAGCTTGGAGACCCCTGGTCTCCTGTATCTGACTTGACTTCTGATTGTGGTCCCCAGCATGAGTTTTTAAGTGTGTGACCAGTTCATGGTGGGACTGAAAGGCCTTGCCACAGTCAGGGCAAGCAAAAGTCTGGGAAGCTATGCGGTTGTGGCCCTCAGTGGTCATAGGATTCAAGAACTCCTTGGAGCAGAGTAGGCAAAGGTGGCAATCTGTCTTGTGAATGTTGGAGTTCAAGATGCCATCTGGCTGGCAACATGTCTTGCCACACCGGCTACAGCGACAGTACTGATGCTCTGGTTGGAGCTGAGAGGCACTGTCTCCATTGTCCCAGCTATCAACATAGCTCAGAAAAGAGCTGCTGGACTGACTATTGGGAAGGTGGCAAGGATTATTGGGAATGCTGTCTTCCAACTTGTCTTCTGGCTTGGTTAATACTTGATCCTGAGAAACCCAGCCGCCATTTTGAGTCACAGGTCCCCTGTCTCCTTGCCACCCATCTGCCTTCTCCACCCCCCAGGACTGAGACTCTAAGGCTTCTGAATCTATAGCCCTGCTGGGGCTCTGGCTGTGCTCCCTGGGCCTGCTGGCTCTATGCTCCAGCTGGGGAACAGATTCAACACCAACTGCTCTGCCCTCTAGTACTGGGTGGTCAGCGGGGTTCCCCTCCCTGCCCCCTGTACCACGTGGGCTTCCCTGGGGACTGGCTAGCTCCAGTCTGGTCTCCCTGTGGTCCTGCAGGTGCCGCTCCAAAGATGCCCGGCTGGGAAAGCCATGGCCACAGAGGGTGCAGCGCACAGCTGCCCACCGGGACCTCCGCCTACTACTATCAGAATGCAGCCTCTGATGGTCCTTTAGGGCCATGCGGTTGAAATAGGTCTTGGGACAGGAGGGGCAGCTGTACTGGCCTGTCTCATGACTGTGCTGGTGGTTCAGGAGGCTGCTGGCATGGCGGTAGGTCCGGCTACACTGCCCACATTGGAAGGGCCGATCCTCCTGTATCAGCTTTTGGGTGTCCTCACCCCGTCGTTCTGTGTGGACTCGCTGGTGACTAGCCAGCTGCTTCCGCAGGCGAAAGGCTTTTCCACATTCACTACAGCGGAAACGCCGGGGGTCAGCATGGATTCGCCGATGGTTCTTAAGGGACATGAGGTTCGAGAAGCCCTTGGAGCAGGCTTGGCAGCCAAAGTGGCCAGTCTGATGGCTCTGCCGGTGATTGATGAGGCTCCCCGCGTGCTTATAGCAGCGGCCACACACATCACAGCTGAAGGGCCGCTCAGAGCTTGCCTCGGTCTGACAGCCTTTCTCTGCTGTCTCCAACCTCTGCTCTATGTCCTCCGCTTTCACAGTGGTCTCCTCCCACGCTACCTCCCCCAGGGGCTCCACTTTCAGTTCTTCCTGGAGCTGCCCCATGTCTGCTTGCTCCAGCCCCTCCTCTGCCACATTCTGGGGCTCTTCTGCCACATTCTGGGGCTCACTGCTGCCTCCTGTCTCTGAGATGGGTCCCACGTGGGGCTCTGAGCCTTTGCAGCCAGGGTGGTTACGCAGATGATTCCGGTAGGCAGCCAGGTTGGTGTAACAGCGGGTACAGACGGGGCACATGAAGTCTCCAGTCTGGTGGATCTTGCGGTGGTTCACCAGGCTGCCCCCATGGCGGTAGGTCTTGCCACACTGGTTGCAACTGAAGGGACGAGGGTGGGACTTGAGAAAAGTTTCACCAAGCTGCATGCAAAGGCTGTCTCCAACTGTACTACCTACTCCCTCTTCAGACTTTGTGTCTCTACCAGCCTCAGAGACAGAAGTCACTGCACCCTCAAGAACACTGTCTGCAACTATTTCCATGGCATCACCTGATGCTTCCAAGTAACTAGGAGGGTTGTCTGTGGTCTTGCTGGAATTTTGACTTTGGTGGTGACGTTCCAGGCTCCCCAGGTCATCATAGGTCTGACCACAGCAGCCACAAATGTGCCCATAACCTGCTCCATCCAGTGCCTCCACCTCCCGCTGCAGCTGATTCAGCAGCTCGGCTTCTGAGACCTGCAGGGGAGGGCTGTGGGTGGAGGCTGTGTCTGCTTCCCCTGCCTCTTCTCCTTCCTCCTCAGAGCACTCAGTCATGCCTGCGGCTCTGTGAGCCTGGCGCAGGTGAAACTTATAGCCAGCACGCCCAGGGAAGATCATACCACACAGGCAGCAGAGGAAAGGCTGTGCTGAGGCTGCCTCCCCTGGTTTGTGAGTCTGGAAGTGACTGCGCAGGGCAGGCAAAGAATCAAACTCCTTCGGACAGAGAGAGCACTGATAGATGCTCTCTCTGTCTGGTAGGTGGCAGGGCCTGTGGCTCAGCAGGGCGGTGACATGGGGGAAAGAATGACCACAATCATAGCATGTATGAGTGACTTCAGGTTTCCAGTCAGTAGCAGGTTCAGCAAGGTTGGAAGAGGAGTTGGGTTGGCAAGTAGCTGGTTCCTGGTCACTGTCCAGTTCATGGAGACTGTCACAAAAATGAGTCTCACCATTTTCCTCATCACCTGGGAAGTTGTCAAGGAAACAGGCCTCCTTCCTTTCTAGTCCTTTCTCAGTGACTTCATTCTCTGTATCACCCTGGAAGCAGGCCTTGTCCTTCTCAAGTCCACATTTGCTGCTTCCAGATGCAGCCTGCAAACAGTCCCCATGACTTTCCAAGTTGCCTTTAGTCCCAAAAAGACTTTCCCCTGAAGGATCTTGGGAAGAGTCCAGGCCCTCATTATCTTCCAACTTTGGAGCCCAGGACACCCCAGGTGTGAGTTTGGCCTCTCCTCCACCAGGGCTGCCAGCCTGCTTCTGATGCCGCCGAATATGGCGTCGCAAATGGCTCTTCATGGCAGCCATGGTGTGGAAATGCTTGGCACAGGTCTCACAGCTGAAGTCCCCTGTCTGATGGGTCTGCCTATGGTTGATAAGGCTGCCTGAGTGGCGATAACTCTTTCCACAATCACGACAGGCAAATGCTCTAGGAGGGGACTCTGTCTTAATTTCCCCTTCTCCTGCCCTGTGAGTCAAGCTGTGACGTTCAAGACTCTCAGGATCTTCAAAAAACATCTTACAAATACTACAAATCTGTGGTGCTATCTTATCTAGTGGGGGGTTACTGGTGGCCTCCTCTTCATGCTTGCATACATGCCCCTCATCTGTGTGGTGTGCTGCTTCTGTTGCCACTGAGTCAGGTGGGAGATCCCCTTTAATATGGATGGGAGAATTCTCAGTCCCTGGGTCTGTATTTTGGCAAGCAGTCTTACAATGTACCCGCACATGGTTGCGTAGGGCCATAAGGTTGGGGTATTTTCGGGGACAGAGTGAGCACTGGTACTCTCCTATCTGATGGCTGTGTCGGTGGTTCACTAAGCTCCCCCTGTGGCGGTAAGCCCGACCACACTCGTTACACTTATAGGGGCGATGGTCCAGGGTGGTAGAAGGGGGCTCTTCCTCTTTATGGGTGGAAGCTGGCGACACTGATGACTGACCATATTCCTCAGCTCCTTGCCGGGGTCTGTGATGAGCTCGAACATGGTTTTTTAGAGCAGCTGCATTGAACAACTGTTTAGAACAGATTGAACAAGGGTAGATACCAATCTGGTGGCTCTTTCGATGGTTGATGAGGCTCCCAGCATGGCGGTAAGTACGGCCACAGTCCCCACAACAGAAAGGCCGGTACTCCTCCAGGCCACCATCTTCTAGTTCCCCAGAGCCATTCAGCATCTGTGTTTTAGGTAGTTGGTCCCAACTCCTCTCATCTGTATGCCCATTGGTAGTGGGCATCTCTCTCTCTTCCCATGGCCTCTCCTGCCTTTCTCCCTCATGAGTTTGCTGGTGTTCTAGCAGATCCCGAGGAAGCCGGAAGGCACGGGGACAATGGGGACAGTGGTAAGGCCGATACTGGGCATGGAGTCGGGAGTGGTTCTTCAGAGCCATAAGGTTAGAGAACTCCTTAAAGCAGATGGCACAAGGGTAGATACCCAGGGTATGACTCTGGCGGTGGTTAGTGAGGCTCCCAGCATGCTTGTAAGACTTGCCACACTGACTGCACTTGTACCTTCGCTCTTCCTCCACAGGAGGAGGATGGGTAGATTCCTGACTCTCTGTGAAGTTAACTACTGATTCAGCCAAATACTGTTCCAAATTGCTAAGGAGGCTGCTGACTGGAGCAGGAAGAGGCTGGGCTCTGGCAGAGTCAGAAGTGGGCCCGTGGTGCTCTCCACCTGCCTCAGGATCTGGCTGGCTTTCTAAGCCTTGTCTTTGTCTGCTGGGTATATCTTCCCAAGTGCCTGAAGCTGCCCTGGACTCAGCTCCAGATTCACATTCAAGTGTCTTTCTTGCATGCTTTGTCTGATTCTCCTGGCCCTCCCCAGGGCTGAAAACCTGACCCCAGGAGTCAGTGGACATTGTCTCACTCTGAAGGTGTGGAGTTGTTTCCTTGGGGCGTGGGGGCCTGCGCCTCCTGCGGCCTTCAGGAACATGAGTCCTCATGTGGCTCTTGAGAGCAATGGGATTAGAAAAGTCCTTGCCACAGATGGTACAGGGAAAAAGACCTGTCTCGTGGGTCCGGCGATGGTTGACCAAGCTCCCTGGGTGACGGTAGCAACGCCCACACTGCTGACAGCGGTAGGGGCGAGGGATACTGTCAGCCTCCTCACTGTCCTGGCTGGGAGAGAGATGGAGCAATTCTCGGTGCCGTGACAATTCTGGGAGGCTAGGAAATTGACACTGACAGTCGGAGCAGCTGAACAAGAGGGATATGTCCTCCATGGGGCAATGAGGCAGAAACTCTGATGTTCAGGAGGAATAGACAGGTTGTAGCAGCATCTTCTTCTGGTAGAGGGCCAAAGCCTAGGAAGAGGGGCAATGGTCAAAAGGAAAGCCTGAGTTAACTTTGCTTCTTGGCTCTAGGAGCAACCAATTCAGCAGAGGTAACGGAGAAGTTCCCCAACCACTAACGCTAAGGACCTGCTGTTTACCAGATCTGTTCTAGAGTTGAGACCTCACTAGGCACAAGCTTCCCAAATTCTTTTTCTTTTTTTCTTTGAAGCAGGGTATTATTCTCACCCAGGCTGACCTCATTCTATAGTCCAGACTGGCCTTGAACTCACTGTAATCCTCCTACCTCAACCTCCCTACTTCCTACTGGGATTATAGGAATGTACTACCATGCCTGGCATCCAAATTCTTAAAAAAGTTCTTCTAGGCTTAAAAGACAGTCAGGGGTATCCAACCATTTGACGTTGTGACATGCCGTTGTCATCTACAAATGTGTTGTGCCACATTCATAGCTACCTTGGGATGCATGCAGTCCTCAGGTGGCAGGCTGAACACACCTTGTTAGTCATCTCTAAAGGTACAGATAAAGAAACAAAGTCTGAAGAGACCTACTGTTTTTCAGACCAGATCCAATAAGGTCTTGTGTTCCTTACCCTCTGTTCTCTCTGTGACATGGTGAAAGGAAACCACACCTATTCCTTGGAACTCACAATGTAGCTAAGGCTGGCTTTGAACTCATAGCGATTTTCCTACCTCTGACTCCAAGTGCTGGGATTACAAGTGTCAGCCACCATGCCCAGCCAGGCTTTGCAATAAATCTAATCATCCTTTCGTTGCCCCTCGGTTAAATAGAATAGCCTAAAAGCACAGAAAAAGCAACCACTTTCTCTAGCTGACAGCTGCGGGCTGGAGGACAGGCGAGAATCCCATTGGAGACAGGGATGCTTCCCCGCCACATTCCTCCAGTCCTTCCAGTGTCACCAGGTCTCCTTTCTGAAACAATCTGCGGTCGCTTCCTTTACGTACTCCTGAATCCAAATTATTTTCCAATTTGAATGTCCGATCCTACTTCAGGATGGAATTTAATTTCATCCCCTACCTCCTTTTTATTCCATGTTTGGCTTACCTTACTGTCACTATTTCTCATTTTCTCTTTAACTGCCTCTCTTAATACTTACTGACGGTAACTCATGCTGAGTATCACGGCATGCCAGGCACCACTGCAGGTATATTGTGTCACTAAGTCCTCACCACCCTGCAATGCCTCAGTTTCCCCTGTTCACACATGAGCAAACCCAACGACAAAGGCGGTCTTCATTCCAAAGCCCTGGCTTTCCTTCCCGCCTCCCACATCACCTGGGCTTCCTCTCTAACCCTGATCGCTGAGCCTGTCCCAGGACCCTCACCTAGGGCCCCTTCCCTCTTAAGCCACGTCACTCGTCTCTCCTGCCGATTTCCTCCCAGGACCCCTGCCCCTCACCGCAGCCCCTCTGCTTCCCGCCGCGGGCGGGCGGGCGCGTCCGTTGGGGCGCGCGAACAGGAGCGCGCCTGCGCACTGAGACCCTTACCCTAACTGCAGTCGCGCTCTGAGGGGTGACTGAGGGGGGCTCTCGAGCTCCCATACACGCACTCGGCCAGGGCTCCCGGGAGGGGTCGAGGAGGGGAGAGGGAAATGAAGGGGGGAAGAGAAGAGAGGTGGAGGGAGCCGGGCACAGCCACTAGGAGCCGAGTCTGCCCCCGGCTCCGCCGACACTTCCTATTGTTAGGAGGAAACAGGAAGTGTCCTAGGTGCAAAAGCTTCCCCCAGGCAGACACTTCCGGTCCCTCCTCCCAGCAGGGGTTCCGGCCACCGGGTCTGGGCGGGCACAACTCTCGGCTCCGCGGTGGGTGGATGATCGAGACGGCGGGTCATTATGTGGCGCCATCCTCCTGCCTCCGCTCCCGAGAGAGGGCTCGCAGGACGGGCGTGGGCCCCACGCGCGGCGGCGGGAGCCAGCCTGGCTCCGCCCACGCAGGTCGCAGCGCCGCTCTACGTCCTGGCGTGAGCCACACTTCCGTCCCCAGCGGCTGGTCGTTCCGGCGATGATTAAATAAGCGCAGGCGAGGGGAAGACCCTGCATCTGCGGCCGCGGGGCACCGAGACACTTCTCGGGACCCCAGGGGACTTGCAGAGGCGGAAGGAGAGCCTCCATTAGAGTGGGATATAGACGGACCTAGGTGCTTCCCAGCCTGCCGGCTCGGAGACGCCTCCGGCCCCCGGGCGGGTGCGTGCCGTTCCCCGGAGCGCGAGACCCCCGCTGGAACCCTCGGCGCCCGCGCCGCGCCGCGCGCTTCTTCTTCCTCCGCGCACTTCCGCCCCGGCACGCGCCCCGCCTCCTGCGCCCCGGCTGGGTCCTAGCGCCGACCCTCTCCCACCCGCGGGGTCCCGGGCTGCGGCCCCCACGCCGACGTGCGACTAGGTAAGAGGCGGCTGCGGGGGCGGGGGGTAGCCAGGGCCCCGGGCGGGCGAGCTCCGTACGGGCGCGGTCTCAGCTGGCCTCAGTTTGCCCGGGGCGCGAGCGGGGCGCGGCTGAGGGCCCCGCAGGTCCTATAACCCGCCGGCCAGCTGCTGTGGACGCCTGGTCCGCTAGATGGGACCGTCGGCCTGGCTCCGCGCGGTCCCAGGGGTCCTAGAGCCCGCGCGGTTACGGGCTTTTGTCTCTGCTGCGCGGCGGCCCAGCGAAGTCCAGGGAGTCTGTGCACCCCCTCCCTGCCCGAGCCCCGGGCGCCCCTCCCGCGGTCCTAAAGAACGCCATCTTGCAGGCCTTTGTCCCTCTCGGGACCCTTTGCCCATTCATTCGTTCATTCGTTCATTCTTTGTTCACTCTGTCTTAAGCCACGTTTTCCAAGGTTTTCTTCCGAAATGGGTGAGCCTAGGGCTTCGCCCTGCGGGGACTCCCTGTCTGGCGAGGACACTCGCACATAGACGGTTGCTGGGAGGAAAGAGCAGCTCTCGGCCCCTCCTCAGCGTCTGGTAGGCTCTGGCACCCTGCAAACTCCCACATGATGTAGAGGTCCCATTTCAGTGGAGGAACTGAGGCCCAGAGCGCTGTAAACCTCTTCTCCCTACTGCCTATTAAATATTCTTGAGGGCACTTGGAAAGGGATACAGAGGCTTTCCCCATAGGAGAAGACAACGAGGGCTCCAGAGCTGAAGGAATTGCATACGGAGGTGGTCAAGTTTGCAAATTGTGGTTAGAGCTTGGGTTGCTGACCAGGGGGCATACTACCATTGAAAGGCTAAAAACGTAATGGGATCCTGCATGAGTGGTAGACCTGGGATATGATTAAGCATTCACCCCCATTCACCTCTACACAGTTCTTTCAACTCACTAAATGTCTCATGGCCTGTGAGGCTTTCAGGTTGACTTTAAGAGAAGAGATTTAGGTACTTCCTTCTTGACCTCACCTGCTGCCTTGTTCCCACCCACTCAAGCAAGCTTTGGGGGAATTGAATCAGCATACCAAGTGAGAAGAACTTCATTCACCTCTTAGGATAGTAATGAAATAAAGACAGGGCTTCTTTACAGCAGTGAGCCCACTGTGGAATATTTAAATCTTGTGAACTTGGAAAGATGGAGAATTTCAGTTAGCTGTGGATTGACTCTCACAAACTCCTACTATGGAAAAGACGGAGGCTATAGGCCTAGGTTTGAATGCCACCTAAAGCTGGATTCATTGTTTGCTTTGGGTCACTGATCAGTTTGGGGCATAAAGGATACAGAAAGCCTGGCCCCTGGTGCTGGAGGGAGAGAGTTAGCAACCAAGTGATAAACTGTGTAAGCCCTAACAAAGCAATAGTCAGGGGGACAGACAGTGAGAATTTGGGAGTCTGATCACCTGACTTCAAATACTGATTTTAACTGGCTAATTACTTGGCTTCTCTAAGGTGTTAATTCTTATTTTATTTATCTATTTTCGAGGTAGGGACTCACTCTAGTAATCCCAACCTGGCCCTCAAACTCACAGCAATCCTCCTACCTCTGCCTCCCCAGTGCTGGGATTAAAGGCAGGCGCCACCACGCCCAAGAAGTCTTATTCTTATGGCCTATTTATCTCATTTGCTTCCATGAAGGCAAATACAGTTACAGTGGGAGTTGGGGTTTCAATATACAATTTTTGGGAGAATGCAAACATTCAACTCATAATAAACTTCTAAGCAAATTTAGCTTGAGAAGCTTAAATGATATGTACAAAATGCTGGGGATGATACATGGCCCGTGGTACTAAAGTTTGTGAGTACTCTTTGAGAACACTGTAAAAAAAAAAATAAAGAGGGTCTGGAGAGATGGTTTGACAATTAAAGACACTTGCTAAGCCTGGCAGCCTGGGTTTAATTCCTCAGTACCCACATAAAGCCAGAAGCACAAAGTGATGCATGCATCTGGAGTTTGTTCGCAGCTGCTGAAGGCCCTGGTGCACTCTGTCGTCTTTCTCCCTCTGATTGCAAATAAATTATTTATTTATTTTGGTTTTTCAAGGTAGGGTCTCATTCTAGCCCAGGCTGACCTGGAATTCACTATGTAGTCTCAGAGTGGCTTCAAACTCACAGCGATCTTCCTACCTCTGCCTCCCAAGTGCTGGGACTAAAGGTATGCGGCACCATACCTGGCTAAAATTTTTTTTTTAAATATATATTTATTGTCCATAATGAGTTACATTATTTAGTGGGCAAACCATGCGTTGTTATCCCGAATTCCCCAATTCCCCCCCTCCCCATCCCTGATCAGTTGTATATCCTCCTCCGTGGGCTGTCTGTATTAGTCCTTGTGGCAAGGGATCCTGTATATCTTAGTACTCATCCCGGTCTTCCT
>PVHP010028351.1:0-23187 GCA_004024765.1 Zapus hudsonius | reverse complement strand
CAGTGGACCCGGCAGAGGCCACTGGAAAGCCACAGGCAGCAGGCCGTCTGAGGCCACTCCGGAACTAGGGCTGCCGACTGGGGACGACTCACTGCCTCCTGCGAGGGCTGGTCCTCGTTGGCGTCTTCCAGTTGTGAGGAACCTGTGCCAGAAGGTGTCTGGAGCTCAGAGCGTGGCCGCAGCTGACATCCACAACCTGGAACCCTGCTGAAAACCCTGATCCTGTTCTCCGAGAGACACGGCCTCTCTGCTAGTCAGCCATCTTGAACCCGTCACATTTTCTTTATCAATTTCCCAGTTGATGATCATTCCATAAATTGGCTATTGTGAATAGTGCCACAGTAAACATGGGTGTGCATAAATATATGTGGTATGCTGACTTTGGTATATTTTCAGGAGTAGTATAGCTGAGTTTTATGGTAATTCTATTTTTTGTTTTCCATAGTGATGGCTCTAATCTGCATTCCCAGTATATAAGAGTTCCCCTTTCCCCACATCCTTGACAACATTTGTTGGTTTCTGTTTGTTTGTTAATATCTATTCTGACTGGGTTGAGGTACAATCTCAATGTAGTCTTGACTTGAATTTCCCTGATGTTGAAAAAAATTGAGCACCTTTTACACATATTTATAGGTCATTTGTTTATTCAGCTTATTTGCCCATTTACTGATTGGATTGCTTGTTCTTTTGATATTCAATTATTGAATTCTTTAGATATTCTAGATATTAATCCCTTTTCAGATGTATACTTGGCAAAAAATTTCTACCATTTGATAATTTTGTTTTCTTCTCATGATTGTTTCCCTTTTTTGCAGACACCTTTTAATTTCATGCAATGCTATTAGTTGATTCCTGAAGTTACTTTCTAAGGAACCTGAGTTCTTTAAAAAAAAATCATTGTATGTGCTTATTTCTTGAAGTGTGTTCCTTGTGTTTTCCTCTAGCATTTTCAAATATTCAGGTTTTATGTTTAAATCTTTAAATTCTTTTGAATTGATTTTTGTGCAGGGTAAAAAATAAGGATTTAGCTTTAGTCTTCTTCACTTCTCATCCTTTCCCCCCAGCACCATCTGTTAGAGGCTGTCTTTTCTCTAAAGAATGTGTTTGGCACCTTTGTTGAGAATTAGATGTTTGAATCTGGTTAATCATATCTTCTTATTTACCTTTTATTTGTGGTACAAACTTTAAAAATTCTTCTAATTTATTGAAATGTAGTTTTTATTATTGTCATCTATATTCACCTTACTGTGCAATACCACATCACAATAACACCATGTTTTAATAATCTTTTTACATTTCCCTTATTGAACTATAAGTGAGCTTCTTAATTTATTCCATCTTTGAATACTTATTTTGTACAAGACATTCTTTTAGGTAATAGGAATACAGCGGTGAGCAAGACAAATAAGCCACTTGTTTTTATAGCATTTATAAATTAAAGAATTCTTTTCAAGGTCTGTAGTGAAAAAAACAGGTTTTAAAATTTCAAATTCACTGCAGATTGATACTTTCAAAAACCCATTAGAATTGATGCCAGCATCTCAAATTGCTGTAGAAGTTTGAAAAATCTTACCCTTACTTAAGTAACAGAGTGTGGACTGACAACATGCTCTATACTTTGCATAGCACTGTAAAAGATAATGAAACAAATAATAGATATAATAAATAGATAAACTATATAGAAAGTGGTAAAGTTGGGCTGAAGCCATGGCTCAACAATTAAAGGCACTTGCTTGCAAAGCCTGACAGTCTGGGTTTGATTTCCCAGTACTCATGAGAGGCCAGACACACAGGTAGCATATGAATCTGAAGTTCCTTTGCAATAGCAGAAGGCCTGTTGTGCCCATACTTTCTGTCTCTCTTCTTTCTCTAAAAATAAAAAATATTTAATGTGAAAGAAAGTGGTGAAGTTTATATAAAAAGATGGATCAGATTAAGGGGAAGACACACTAGTGGTGGGACTAAGTGGTAGGATGGTAGATTTGAGGAATATACAGATTGCAGTTAGGGAGGCCTCTTTGAGAAGGTATATTTGAGCAATGTCTTTTTTGTTTGTTTGTTTTTTTGAGTGGGGTCTCACTCTAGCTCAGGCTGACCTGGGATTCACTATGTAGTCTCTCGGTGGCCTTGAACTCACAGCAATCTTCATACCTCTGCCTCCTGAGTGCTGGGATTAAAGGTGTCAACACCACACATAGCTTCAGTAATATCTTTAAAAATATTTATTTATTTATGAAGAAAGGAAGAGAGAGACAGAGTCAGAGACAGAGAGTGTATGGGCACTCCAGGAGCTCTTGCTGCTGCAAACAAACTCCAGACACAAGTGCCACTGTGTATCTGGTTTTATATGGGTACTGGGAAATCAAACCTGGGTTATCAGGCTTTGCAAGCAAATACATTTAACCACTGAGCCATCTCCCTATCACTAAGCAATGTCTTGAATGAAATGAAGGTTATCTTCTGGTAGAGCATTTCAGACAGAGGGAACAGCTAAGGATCATCCCTAGTACATTTGAGGAACAGTAGTGAAGGCCAGTGTATGTGAAGCAGAGTAGGCATGGGTAAAGATAGAAAGGGAACTGTATTTTATCTGCTCTCCATTTGACATGTTAACATTTTTGCTGCTGCTGTGTATTTTCTTGTATGTCTATATGAGAATTTTCCTCAAGGTAGATTCTGTGTCAGTTCCTCCTTTTCATAACAAATATTTTAACCAACTACTATACTATCCAGAAGTGAAATTAAAGCTTATATAAAAAAAACTTATATACACTACCTATATAAATTAACTATAAGCACAATTTCACAAGTATAATTCAAAAGAAAAATTAAATATGATTTACAGTAAAATGATCTACTTGAGTATGTAAACCCTGGAGCATGACTACTTGAAGTAGCCACATGCTTACTTACACTGTACACAAGTCAACATAAAGCAAGGTGTGATAGTCCCTACCTGTAATCCTAGCATGTCAGAAGCAGAGCCCAGAGATTCAGGAGGGGTTACAGACCATCCTCAGTTATATGAGACCCTACCTCAAAACACACACACCACCACCACCATCATGAATGTGACAGCTACAAATACAGGCTGATACTGAAAACTGTGATTATCACTGCTGACATGGTTTTCTAAATTAGTGAATAACTTTAGATAAACTTCAGGATGAAAAACTACATTCTTCTCTCAACTTGCTTAGTATATACGTTCCCAGAAAATCCAGTGTGCATTAAATTTGTGAGAAGTTCTGTTGTATTTATGACAAAGGTAATAAAGTAGCAGGTTGTGCTATTATAAATAAGGTTTTCATCTATAGACATAATATATAAAAAGAAGGTAAGGTTCCCTATTGTCTGAGATTGTTCTGACTTTTTAAGAATGCCTAAAAAAATAGCATACCTCCAGTCATTATAATAACCTACCCCCTACACTTTTCTAACAGCCTTTATAGGGGTAGCAAGACTGCTGCTCCTTGATATTAATCCAAATTTATTGAAAACATTTTGACAGAAAAACCTGGATACAAATAATTATATCAGCTTTATTCATTGACAAAATTTGGAAGCAACCATGATATTCATCAGTAAGGTCATGGATACTTTGGTATATCTGGACAAGAGAGTATTATTCATTGATAAATAGAAATGAGTTATCAAACTATGAAAAAATGCAAGAACCTTAAATGCATATTCCTAAGTGAAGGAAGCTAAACTGAAAATACACAAACTATTAGTCTAGCTATATAATATTTCTGGAAAAGGCAAAAGTTTAGACTAAAAAGACCAGTAGTCACAAGGTTAGAGGATGACTAGGCAAAGAATGGGATGCTTTTAGAGTGATGCTAAAATGACCAATTCATATCATTTTAGACATGTCAAACTTCACAGATTATATACCATGAAGAATGACCCCTAGTAAAATAATGATGTGTCAATGTAATTTAAACAGTTTTAACAAAGGAAGTATTCTGGATGTTTGTAAGTAGAAAAGACATGTATAAAAGCACAAGGTGTATAAGAATTCTCTGAGGGCTGGGAAAGATGGCTCAGTGGTTAAGGCACCTGCCTCAAGTGCCTAAGGCCCAAGGTTCGATTCCACAGTACCCACATATGCCAGACCCACAAGGTGGTGGCCCTGGTGCGCTCTCTCTCTCTCTCTCTCTCTCTCTCTCTCTCTCTCTCTCTCTCTCTCTCTCTCTCTCTCTCTCTGCTTGAAAATGAATAAATAAAATATTAAAGAATTCTCTGGACTTTCTGCCCTAAAATATAAAGTGTGGTTAAAAAATATAAGGAAATCTTAAAAACCCTAACAGCCTAGAGGATCCTAGTGGACAATATGTCCAAATGTAATATAGTAACCTGAATATGATCCTAAAGCAAGAAAAAGGATATTAGCTACAATTCAAAGGCATTTGTATAGGCTTTAGCAAAATATCAATATAGATTCCTTAATTATGACAAATATACCATGTTAATATAAATAATAGGGGATACTGGATATGGAATATTTGGAACTTTGTTCTGTCTTCACATTTTTTTTCTGAAAATCTAACACCTAAATTTTAAAAGATTTTTTATTTTAAATTGATTTTTATTAACATACAAATAATTGTGCTTATGGTATTTTCAAACAAACTTTTTTGTTTCCTTTGCTCATCCCCATTTCCCCTTGTGTCCTTCCCACAACATAGCCTCATTTCAACTTTCCTACAATGTATTTTCTTTTGTCCTATATGACACTTCTCAACACTTCTTGTTCCCTTCTCATGGTCTCCTATATTGAATCATAGCCCATACTCTGTTGCAATCCCCTCATTTACATATGTACAAATATTAAAATTATAATGGGAATTTTGTCTTTCTGGGCCTAGGTTACCTCATAAGTATAATTTTTTACTAATTCCATCCATTTTCCTGACAATTTCATAACTTCGTTTTTCCTAATAGCTGAGTAAAACTCCATCATGTATATGTACCAAATTTTCATTATTTAGCAATAAGTTGATAGACATCTAGATTGATTCCATTTTCTAGGTATAGTGAATAGAACAGCAATGAACATGGATGTGCAAGTATCTCTGTAGTATGATGTGGAGTCCTTTGGTTAGATACTCAGGAGTGTTATAGCTGGGTCATATGATAATTCAATTTTTAGCTTTGGGAAACTGCCACACTGATTTCCATAATAATTATTATCTGTTAATACTCCCAACAACAGTAAATAAGACTTCACCTCTCCCCACAAACATGTCAACATTTATTGTCATTAGTTTTCTTGATGATATCCATTCTGACTGGGGTGATAGGATATCTCAAAATGGTTTGAATTTGCATTTCCCTGGTGACTGAGAATGCTGAAAAAAATTAAAAATATCTGTTGACTCTTTGTGATTTTCTTCTAAGAACTGTCCATTTCATTAGCCCATTTATTGATTGACAATTTTTTGATATTCCTTCTGTTAGAGGAGTAGCTGGCAAATATTTTCTCCTATTTTGTTTGCTGATAGTTTCCTTTTGTGAAAAAAGTTTTAATTTCATGTGGTCCCATTTGTTAATACTTGGGACTCTTTCCTGTGCTATTGGAATCCTCTTCAGAAATTTCTTACCTATACCCATAATTTCCAGTGCATTGCCTGTTTCAATCTAGTATTTTCAGCAATTCTGGATTTTCATAAGGGTCTTTGATCCATTTTTAATTCATGTTTCTTTTCAGGGTAAGAGGTGTGGGGCCAATTTAATTCTTCTGCAGGTGCATATCCAGTTTTACCAGCATCACCTGTTGAATAGGTTGTCTTTTCCAATATTTGTTTTTGATGGTTTTCTTGAAAATTATGTGCCCATAAGTTTAGTGTGGGTTTAATTATAAGTTCTCTGTTCTATTGCTCTATGTGTCTGTCTTTGTGCCAGTCCCATTCTCTCTTTGCCAGTCTAAATCTATAGTATAATTTTAGATCAGGAATTGTGATACCTCCAGTACTGTTCTTTCTACTTAGGATTGCTTTGGCTATGCTGGGACTTTTGTTTCTAAGGTAATTGCTGCAGTGACTTTTCTAGTCCTGAGAAGAATGTCAATGGAACTTTGATGAGAATTGCATTGAATCTGTAGATACTTTTGGTAATATAGCTATTTTTACATTATTGATTCTCGTTTTCAGTGTCTTAAAGTTTTGTTTGTAGAGTTTTTTACATTCTTGGTGAGGCTTATTCTTGGGTATTTATTTTTGGGGAGCTACTGTGAATAGGATATTTCCACAAATTTCTTCTCAGTAAGTTCATTGTTAGAATTTAAGAAAGCAAGATTTTGATTTCTGTGTGTTGATTTTGTATCCTGCAACTTTATGAAAAGTGTTTATTCTGGTAGAGTCTGTATGTGGGGTCACGGAAATATAGAATAAGTCATCTGTGAATAGGTATGATTTCATTTTTCCCTTCCTATCTTTATCCCTTTTACTCCTGTTTTATTGTTCTAGCTAGGACTTTGACGACTATACTTAGTAAGATTAGAGACAGTGGGAATCCTTGCCTTATCCAGTTTTCAGTATTTCTACATTTGAAATAATGTTGGCTATAGTTTGTCATATAGAACCTTTATTATTTTGATATATGTTCCATCTATTCCTAATTTCTCCAGAACTTTCATCTTGAAGGCATGTTGAACTTTGTTAAATGCCTTTTCTGCATCTATAGAAATGATCATATAAAAAAAAGAAATGATCATATGACATCTGTGTTTCAGTTTATTTATATGGTGAATTATATATATTGAATTGTGTATGTTGAACCAACATTGCATCTCTGGGGTCAAGCATTCTTAGTCATGACATATAATCTTAATGTTTTCTTGAATTCTCTTTGCAAGCATTGTATTGAGAGTTTTATCTATGTTCATCAAGGAAAATGGTGTGTAGTTTTCTTCTTATTGTGTCTTTATCTGGTTTTAGTATCAGGATACTACTGGCTTCATAGAATAAGCTTGGTATTATTCCTTTCCTATCTATTCTTTCGAACAGTTTGAGAAGTGTTGGTATTAGATAGCCTATAAAAGTTAGATAATGTTCAGTGGTTAAGGCACTTGCCTGCAAAGCCTAAGGACCCTGGTTCCATTCCTCAGTGCCCACATAAAGCCAGACGCACAAGGTGGCACATGCATCTGGAGTTCATTTGCAGTGACTGAAGCCCCATTTTCTCTGTGTGTGTCTCTCTTTATCTATCTGCCTCTTTCTCTTTCTCCCTCTCTCATAAGTAAATATATTTTTTAAAACTTTGATAGAATTTAGCAGAGTCCATCTGGTTCTGGGCTTTTCTTTGTGGGAGACTTTTAAGATCATTCATTGCTTGTTATAGACCTATTTATGTCTTCTGACTTTAATTTTGGTAGATCATATGTGTTTAGAAATTTATCCATTTCATCTACATTTTCAAACTTTTTGGAATATAAGTTTTCATAATATTCCCTAATGATCTTCTGGATTTAAATGGAGTCTGCTTTAATACTTCCATTTTCCTTTCTAATTTTATTGTTTGGGTCTTCTCTTTTTTTGGTTAGTTTGGCTAAGGATTATCAATCTTGTTAACTTTTTCAAAGAACCAACCCTTTAGTTAATTTTGTGTATTGTTCTTTTAATCTCTTATTTCATTAATTTTGGCCTAGTCTTAATTATTTTTTAGCGTCTACTGAGTTTGGCATCTTATTTTTGTAGTGTCTTAAGCATCATTAGTTTATCTGAGATCTCTCAGAATTTTTTTTGAGGAAGGGTCTCATTTTAGCCCAGGCTAACCTGGCAATTATTTTGTAGTCCCAGGCTGTCCTCAAACTCACAGTGATCCTCCTAACTCTGCCTCCCAAGTGCTGGAATTAAAGGTGTGTGCCACCATGCCTGGATCTCTCAGAATTTTTAATGTATGCACTTATGGCTATAACCTTTCCTCTTAAGAATGCCTTGATTGTATCCCAGAAGATATAGGAGATATAGTAGTCATTTTCATTAATTTCTAGAAAAAAAATTAGCTTCCTCTCTGATTTCTTCAATGAGCTACTGTTCATTGAAAAGTGTATTATTGTTCAGCCTTCAAGTATTTGTGTAATTACTGAAGTTTCTCTAGTTGTTATCACAATTATTTTTGTATTTGTTAAGGCTTGCTTTGTGGCCTATGATGTGGTCAAGTTTTAAGAAGCTTCTATGTACTGCCAAGAAGACTATGTATTCCTTGTCTCTTAGAAGGAATGTTCTGTAGAGATTTGTTAAATCCAGCTGATATATGGTATAATTTAACTCTGAAGTATCTTTGCTGAATTTTAGTTTGGAGGACTTGTCTAAATATGTGAATGAGGTATTAAAGTCTTCCACAACCATTGTGTCTTCTTATGTCTTTTAATATTTTTGTATGAAATTGGAAGCCCAATATTTGATGCATAAATATTTGTCATTGTTATATCTTCTTGATGAATTGTTCCCTTTATTAATATGTAGTGTCCCTCTTTGCCTTTTTAATTAGCTTTGGTTCAAATTCTACTTTATCAGATACAAGAATAGCTATACCTGCTTGTTTACTGTTTCCATTTACTTTGTAGGTTGTTCACTATGTTTTGACACTCAGTTTGTGGTTGTTTTGTAGCTATGTGTGTTTTTGGAAGACAACAGATAGTTGGATCTTGTTTTTAATCCAGACAGCCTGTATCTTTTTATGGGTGAGTTGAGACCACTTACTATATGTATGTATGTATGTATGTATGTATGTATGTATGTATGTATGTATGTATGTATGTATATACATATATTTGATAATATAATATAATATAATAATATAATATTTATTTGCAAAAAGAGAGAGGGGTATACCAAGGCCTCTTGCTGCTGCAAACAAACTCCAGATGCATGTGCCACTTTGTGCATATAGCTTACATGAATACTGGGGAATCAAATCCTGGCCGTCAGTCTTTGTGAGCAAATGCCTTTAACTTCTAAAGTCATCTCTCTAGTCTTAATGTTATTATTGAGATGGTTTTTCCTATGATATAGTGGGTGAAGTTCTGGTTGGCTGGATTGTTGGAAGTTCTTTTTTACCTCCTGTTAGTTTAGGAGGTTTGCTAGCTAGCTGTGTTAAACATGTGTGATTCATTTCCAGATCTCCCTTGTTCTCCTGCTCCTTTCTTGGTGACTATTTTTTTCACAGGTTCATGTGAATGAGACTGTTTTGTGTCACCTTCTCTATATAGTATTTCTTTAAGAATTTTATATAGTACTGGTTTAGTTGTCATGAATTGCCTTAATTTATGTTTGTCTTAGAATATCCTTATTTCTTAGTCAATTTTTAAAGATAGTTGCATTTCTATATACTAGCAATGAAAAGTTGGAAGTATTTTTTTAAAGACTACTATTTAAAATACTATCATAAACATGAAATGCTTGGGGATTAGTATAACAAAATAAGTGGAATACATTTACATTGAAAACTATGAGGCATCCCTGAGAGAAATTCAAGAAGGCCTAAATAAATAGAGATGCATGCATTATCATTGTGGCTCAGAAGTGTCAGTATTATTAAGTTGTGGATTCTTCCAAATTGATTCAGTACACTCACAGTTATGTTCTAGCCACCATTTTTGTAGATCCTAGCAAATCAATTCTAAATTTTCTAGTGAAAACCAAAGGACCTAAAAAAGCTAAAAGAATTCTGAAAAATAAGAACAATAGTGAAGATTTAACTTTCAAATCCATTTTGAGTTGATTTTTGTGTAAGAGTGAGTTAATCTCAATTTAATTCTTCTGCAAGTGGTTAGGTTTCTAATACCATTAAGTGAAGAGACTGTCCTTTCCCTCATGTGTATTCTTGCTACCTTCATAAAAAAAAATCAGTTAACTTTAGACATGCTATTTATTTCTGTGTTCTCTAACCTATTCCATTTGTCTGTTTTTATGTCAGTGCCACAGTATTTGGTTACTTCTAATATATTTTGAAATATGGGATGCCAAGAGGTTTTTTATTTTTTTATTTAAATTACTTTGGTCAGTGTGATTACATACAAATGTTGGGATTTTTTTCTGTTTTAATAATAAATAACATTGGAATTTTTAAAAACCCTATTTATTCGTGTGTGGGGCAGGACACAAAATGTTTTCTTGCTACTGCAACAAATGCTTGTCCAGCTTTACATGAGTGTCTAGTAAATTGAACCAGGCCTAGAAGGCTTTGCAAGCAAATACCTTTAACCGCTGAGCCAACTTCTGAGCCCCGTAGCATTGGAATTTTGATGATAAGCATTGATTCATCACTCAAAGAAAAAGCTTAAGGGAATATAGTATCTGGTTTCAGGACACACTTGACCCATGATGAACACACTGCACAGTGAAGTAGTCAAGACAGTAGTATTAATATAGGATAAGCAGAAAGTGAATAGAAAGTGGGACTGGAGTATAAAACCTCAAGACCTGCCAACTGTAACTCACTTCCTCTAGTAAGCCTCCACTTCCTAAACATTCCATAACCTTCCCAAACAGCACCATCAGCTGGGGACCGAGTATTCAAACATATGAGCCTATGGGAGACATTTCACATTCAAACCACAACATTCTTTCCCTGGGCTTCATAGGCTCCATGAACCTCTCATGACACAAAAATACATTTGGCTCTGTAGTCTTTAACAGCCCCCAAACTGTTAAAATATCCCCAGTCCTGATATTCAGGGAAACCTCTTCACTGGGACCCCTCCCCCATAATATCAACAGCAAATTATATACTTCCACAGAGTAAATGTCCCCATTTCAAAAGAGAGGAATGGGTCCATACCAAGGAAACTTGGACCTAAGCAAGACTGAAACTCAGCAGGGAAAACACCAAATCCTTGCAGCCCCATGTCTCTGGCAACTAGGACTCAGAGCACTGAATTCCCAAGGGCTCAAGTAGCCCTGCCCTTCCAGTTCTGCTGTCTATAGCACATATAGCTTCTCTCTTGGGCTGGCTCCACTCCAAACCTATAGATTTTCTTAATGGACACCCCATAGTTCTGGCTTCTCCAACATCCTAGGATCTCTATTAAAACTTGGGCTTCATCATCACAGCTTCACACAAGGGCCTCTCAAGGCCTCCTTGCAGGGAATCTCACATTGCCTGGCTTCAGTGGCCCTTTGAAAGTGTAGAACAATATGCCATGACTCCCCCCAATCTTATGTCTTTCATGCCGAAAATGCCAGTATCATATGGACGGTGCTGCCAATTCCGTTGCCAGCTCTGAATAGTGCATGACCCTCTGGACCCAAAGCTATAATGCTATGTGCCTTGGTTGCTAAATCTGTGAAAACACTTTTTTAGGCTGTTGTTTTTGAATAGGGAACCCTTTCCAAGGTACCCTCCTTTCAGGTCTTCTCCTTTCAAAATAATTTACATTCTCACATGTTAGAGCTTCAGTGGGTAGAGGTATCTTACTCCATAAACCTTTCCTGTTGTCCCAGTAAAGAGAGTGAAGTTTCCCTTTAATCAAGTTTAATTTCTTTGATTACAGTTGCATTTTCAGCATGCTGTTTTTGGAAAATTTTAAACCTGCCAAAGGCACATTTTTCATGTTTTTTTTGCTCTGCATGTTCTGCTCTTTCACTGTTGATCTGAATAAGAGCAGCTAAGAGAAGTCATGCCACAGACTTAATGCCATCCTGCATAGAAATTTCCTTCACTAAGTAAGTACATTTCATCCCTTCGCTCAAGTTCTTAGGGCATAGGCAAAATACAGCCAGATTATTTTCCAGAATACTACATGGACTACCTCTAGTTCAGCTCCTTATAGGCTCCCTGCTTTCCTCTAAAATCTTATAAGCCAAGCCTCCACTGACTTTGTTTCTCTCAGCATTCTGATCTTTCAAACAACCACCATAATGGCTCCTTGAGCTCTGCTTACAGCTATGTAAGGCTTCTCTAGCCCAAAGTTCCAAACTCTTCCACATTCCTCTTGAAAACCAGTTCTAAAGGCCTACAAATCACATGGTCAGGTTTATCATAGCAACAGCTTAACTTTTCAGTACCAATTTTCTCTATTAGGTACTTCTATAATTTTCTGTGACTAAATACCTAACATGCAATTTTAGGAAAGAAGGGTTTATTTCAGCATACAAGTCCAGGAGATAGAGTCAATAATGGTGCTGAATGCATGGCAGCAGGACTTGTAGGCTGGCTGGTTACACTGGTCCACAGTTAGAAAGTAGGAGAGAGAAGGAAATATGCCAGTCTATAAAACCTCAAGGCCCACCCACAATGACTTATTTCCTCCTAAAGGTTCCATTTAATTTCCCAAACGGTGCCACCAAGAGGGGGCTAAGTATTCAAACACATAAGGGACATTTCACTTTCAAACTCAATGATACTCATGAGGGATAATGAATTTTCCCCCCTTTTCTTTGTGACGCTTTTTTTAGTCTTTGGTATTAGCTTCATTTGAGTTGTAAGATATTTCCTCTCTTCTGTTATCTGGGAGAGTTGTTAAAGGCTTGGTGTTATTTCTTCCCTATTATTTTATTTGAGTCACCAGTAAAGCCATTTGAGTCTGGACCTTTATTTTTGAGGGGGAAGGATATTTGATTACATAGTAAATTTTTCATATTGTGATAGATTTCTATTTTTAAATTTTAATCTGAAAAAATATATTCTTTAGTTAGTTTTAGAGTACTTGTTAAAGAATATGCCCAATTCCTGTGCTGTCAAATTTGTTAACATATTGTTATAGTAATGTTGACTTCTCTATGATTAGTAATGAGGCCCCATTTTTCAATATTAATTTTGGTAATTTTTTGTCTATTTTATTTATTGTCAGTATAGCTTAAATTTGGTTGATCTTTTCAAAGGTTTCTCTCTCTCTCTCTCTCTCTCTCTCTCTCTCTCTCTCTCTCTCTCTCTCTCTCTCATTTTTCAGTTTTATCTTTAAGCTAAATTCAAACTCTGTAGTCCTGGCTGACATTGAACTCATGAGTGATCCTCCTGCCTCAGCCTTTCAAGTGCTGGGATTATAAGCAAGAGCCAACATAACTGACCTTTTCTAGTTTCTTCTTTCAGAATTTTAGCTTATTAATCTGAGATATTTCTTCTTTTCTAAGTTGACGACACAAATCTTGGATGTGCCTGAGTTGAGTTCTCTAAAATATAAAAGGAACTCATCCAGTTGCTAACAATAACAGTGTAGAGCTGTGCCTCTGTACTGTCACCACTGACAAGTAATGGACATATTGATTAGATTTATTTAGCTCTTCTGCAGTGCACATATATATTAATGTATCAGTGGTATGATATGAATATATATAATTATTAATTAAAATTAAATATAAATATATAGAATACAACTAATACATATATTTGTAATTTTATGTACTTTTGGTGAATTGACCACTATGTCATTATATAATGATCTTTTTATCTCTTGTTACAGTTTTTAAATGAAAATCTGTTTTGTATTGTCATTAGTTATCCTGTCTAGATATAACTACCCTTGTTCTTTTTCAGTTTAAATATCATAGAAATTCTTTTTTCAATCTTTTACTTTTCATTTCTGAATGTACTTAAGTGAGATGAGTCTCTTACAAGAATGTAATTGGGTCTTTTAAAATTATATTCATTTGGGCTGGATAGATGGTCCAATGGTTAAAGGTACTTACTTGCAAGGCCTGATAGCCCATGTTCAATTCCCCAGTACCTATGTAAAGTCAGATGCACAGAGTAATGCATGCATCTGGAGTTTGTTTGCAGTGGTGGGAGGCCCTCAACTTAAAAATAAGTAATAAACAATTTTTTTTCTAAAAAATAAAGTAAAATGCACTCACATATTCTAATCTTTTGATTGGAAAATATGAACGACATTACTGTCACTGTAAATTTTTATTTTAATTTCTAGTATTTTTTTGCATTTCTTTTTTTAAGTCTTAAATATATATTTATTGTCTATAATGAGTTACATTATTCAGTGGGCAAACAATGAGTTGTTATCCCCAATGCCCGCCCTCCCCATCCCAAATCAGCTGGGTATCTTCCTTGTGGGCCATCTGGATCAGTCCTTGTGGTAGGGGACCCTGGATAGCCTAGTACTCAGCCCGCTCCTCTTGGCCCAAGTGTGTTGTTACTGAAGAGTGCCATGCCTCTGAATAGTCTCCCAAACCATGGCTCTTACAATCTTTCCGCCCCCTCTTCCACATAGTCCCCTGAGATGTGGTGGATGAGCATTAAGGTTGCTTTAAAGTTGTGAGTTTAGGGGTCTTTGTATCAAAGATCATTGGTTCCTGTCTCACTGGCTTGTCCTGTGTAGATTGAATGTCTGTGACTGTGGGTCCCTCATTCCTCCCATCATTCTCTGCGGGGTTCCATATGGATCCTCGTGGCTCCTGTCTTACCAGAATCTCAGATATCGGCCTACGGTCGGTTGGTAGGGTTAGATGGTCCCCAGCACTCTTGCTGTATCCTGAAAAATACAAGCACAATCTCCATCGGAGAGTGTGATCAGTGTAGGTTAACAAATATACATATTTCTGGTTTACCCAGATTCTATTTTTAGTAACCTCCCCGTAAATCGCTCCCACTGTGCATCTTGTCTTAGGAGCCCAAGAGTACGGGATCCGGTGCCTATCGCACTGAATCCCAAGTTCCAGACAAGGCGTCCGCCTCACAAAGTGGAAAATTGGCCGAATTTGAAGGCTGTTGATTGTCTCCCCCAGGCCCAGACTCCTCTGTTGCACAAGTGCTCCTTTCTTGGTTTGCTGTTCTCTCCCAGTAGGGGGTGTGGTCAGCATACTGATGACCACAGATTGTGTTTCCTGTCAGTGGTCTCTGTTTACTCCAGCTGTTGTTGATCATTTTCCCCTGGCAGCCTGTGCAGTGCCTTCCAGCACTACACTAACTGCCTTCTGGGGGCTGGATACCATTCCGGACGTTGAAGGGTTTCTTGATGCTGATCGATGGCAGTCTGTGGTTTCTTCAGTAACAGGGTTTTGCCTCAGGCCTGGGGAAAGCACTCAAGAGCTTTGACAGAATTCTGTCTTGTTGTTGGAATCTCATGAGTCGCTTTGGTCAACAGCTCAGTGAGGGAAGGAACCAGTGGTTGGAACCAGGGGTTGTCAGGCTGATCTAATTATTCACAGGTTTAGACTCTCTCCCCAACCACTCAAGGCCCCTCTTGCCAGATGACGCTCACTACTTACTCAATAGGTTACAATATGCTCGTGAGGATTTTATGTTTTGAACCTAATATGGTTTTTCCATATTTTCAAGCTTAAGCCATTTCCCTCCTCCCATCCCTTACACCTCATTCATAACCTCTCACTTCTTACTACTAGTCTGCATAAAGAACACAGTTATCCTGGTTAAGGACCACATATGAGGGAGAATATGCGGTGTTCAATTCTCTGTTATTTTGAGTGTTCCCTTAGTAAGATCTGCTCGAAGTCAGACCAATTTTTCTTAAATTTCGATATATCATTTCTCCGTTCAGCTTAGTAAAATTCCATCGTGTAAATATACCACAGTTTCTCTGTCCATTCGTCCATGGAAGGGCATTTGGGTTGATTCCAATACTTGGCTATTATGAATTGAGTTGCTATAAATATAGTTGTACAAATGTTTCTGTGTCAAGATGTAACATCTTGTGGATGTAATGGCCTAGTAGAGGGATAGCTGGGTCCATTCGTAGTTCTATGTCTATTGTGTTCAGGAGTCTCCACATTGCTTTCCATAGTGGTTGAACAAGTTTGCAATCCCACCAGCAGTGAATGAGGGTTCCTCTTTCCCTGCATCCCCGCCAGCAATGATTGTTGTTGGTTTTCTTTATTATTGCCATTCTGACAGGGGTAAGGTGGTATCTCATTGTGGTTTTGATTTGCATTTCCCTGATGCTTAAGGATGCTGAGCACTTTCTCAAGTGAGAAAAGGCCATTTGTGTTTCCTCCTCTGTGGA
Organism: Zapus hudsonius; assembly: GCA_004024765.1. Classification (NCBI taxonomy): domain Eukaryota; kingdom Metazoa; phylum Chordata; class Mammalia; order Rodentia; family Dipodidae; genus Zapus; species Zapus hudsonius. The sequence goes on along the minus strand of PVHP010028351.1, from coordinate 7,268 downwards.
TTCTCTGTTGAGATCAGTGCCTCATTTTGTGAGGGGGCAATTCGGGTTTTTGATAATAATTTTTTTTAGTTCTCTGTAGGTTCTGGGAATCAGGCCTCTGTCTGAGTTTTAGCTTGCGAAAATCATCTCCCAATTTGAAGGGGGTCTATTGACTTTGAGAACAGTGTTTTTGTCTGATCAGTTCCCATTGGTTAAGTGACTGTTGCACTTCCTGGGCTACTAGAGATTTGCTCAGGAAGTTGTTCCCTACTCCTATCTCATTTAAGGTTCATCCAACTTTTTCTTCCAGGGTGTTCAGGGTTACAGGCTTGAAATTGAGGTTTTTGATCCATTTGGATTTGATCTGTGTGCATGGTGAAAGGAGTGGGTCTAATTTCATTTTTTTACATGTGTTTATCAAGTTTGTCCAGCACCATTCGTTGAAGAGGCTATCTTTGACCCAGCATACATTGTTGGCACCCTTGTCGAAGACTAAGAAGCTGAAGTTATTTGAATTAAAGGCTGGGTCTTCGAGTCTATTCCACTAGTCAGAATGTCTGTTTTTCTGCCAATACCATGCTGTTTTAGTTACTATGGCTTTGTAGTATGCTTTAAAAACAGGTATAGTGATACCTCCTGCATATTTTTTTCTGCTCAGAAGAGTTTTAGCAATTTGAGGTCTCTTACACTTCCAAATAAATTTTGAGATTATTTTTTCAATGTCTGTGAAGAAGGAGGTTGGGATTATGATTGGCATTGCGTTGAATCCTTAGATTGCTTTTGGCAGGATTGCCATTTTTACTATATTGATTCTCCCTAACAATGAGCATGGAATATCTTTCCATCTCGTCACATCCTCCTCTATTTCCCTTTTGAGTGTTTCAATATTTTCCTTATATAAGTCTTTCACTACCTTGGTTACTGATATACCCAGGTATTTGATTTTATTTGAGGATATAGAAAACGGGACAGTTTTTCTGATGTCTTTTTCCGAATGTATGTTTTCTGTATATAGAAAGGCTACTGAATTTTGTGTGTTAATTTTGTATCCTGCCACTCTGCTGAAGGCATTGATCACCTTCAGCAGATTACTAATACTGTTCTTTGGATCTGATATATATATAAGATCATGTCATCTGCAAAGAGGGATAGTTTGAATTCTTCCTCTTCGATTTGTATCCCTTTTATGCTGTTCTCTTGTCTTATTGCTTGGGCTAGAACTTCAAGCACTATGTTAATAGCAGTGGTGAGAGTGGACATCCCTGTCTTATTCCTGAGTTGAGGGGGAACTCCTTGAGTCATTCCCCATTGAGGATGATTTGTGCTTTAGGAGATTTGTATATTGACTTTATCATGTTGAGGTATAGGCCATCTATGCCTATTCTTTCCAGGGTTTTGAACATGAAGTGGTGTTGAATTTTGTCAAAAACCTTCTCAGCCTCAATTGAAATGACCATGTGGTTTTTGCTGTTGAGTTTGTTAATGTTGTGAATTATACTTATTGATTTGCGTATATTGAACCATCCATGCATCCCTGGGATGAAGCCGACGTGGTCAGGGTGAATTATAGACTTGATATGGATTTATATTCTGTTTGCTAGGACTTTGTTTAGGATTTTTGCATGCAAGTTCATCAGGGATATGGGCCTGTAGTTTTCTTTCTTTGTTACATCCTTGCCTGGTTTCGGTTTAGGAATTAGGGCGAAGGAGTTTGGGAGCCTACCCTCTTTTTCTATGTCCCTGACAAGCTTCAAAAAGAGAGGTTTCAGTTCTCTGATGAAGGTTTGGTGGAATTCAGCAGAGAAACCATCTGGACCTGGGCTTTTCCATTTCGGGAGGTTCTTGATTACCGATTCAATCTCTGTGATGGTTATCGGATTGTTTAGGATCTTTACCTGTTCTGGTGTGAGCTTTGGGAGTTGGTAAGTGTCCAGGAATTTATCCATTTCTTCCAGGGTGTCTAATTTTTAGAGTAGAGGTTTTGGAGGTATGACCTGATGATACATCCAATGTCTTCAGGATCTGTTGTGATCTCACCCTTTTCATTTTTTATTTTGTTAACTTGGGCCTTCTCAGTTTTTCGTTTGATTACGTTGGCCAGGGGTTTGTGATTTTACTGACTTTTTCAAAGAACCAACTCTTTGACTTGTCTATTTTTTCAATTGTTTTCTTTGTTTCCAAGTCATTAATCTCAGCTCTGATCTTAATTATTTCCTTGCTTGTCAAGTTCCTAGGGTTTGAGTTTTTCCATCTGCTCTAATGACCTTAGGTATCAGGATAGTTGGTTGATTTGAGACCTCTCTCTGTCTGTGTTATGAAGGCATTTAGAGCAATGAATTTCCCCCTGAGAACTGCCTTCATTGTATCCCACAAATTCTGAAAGAATGTGTCCTCATTATCATTTGTTTCTAGAAAGTTCTGCATTTCCTGTCTGATTTCTTGTTTGACCTATTCATTGTTCAGGAGCAAATTGTTCAGTCGCCAATATCTATTGAAATTTTTGGATCCTCTCCCATTGTTAATTTCTACCTTTACTGCATTGTGGTCTGATATGATGCAGGGGATTACATTGCTCTTTCTGAATTTGCTGAGGGATGATTTATGACCTAGTATATGGTCAAATTTGGAAAAAGTTCCATGCAGTGCTGAGAAGAATGCGTAATCTGTGTCCTTGGGTTGAAATGATCTGTAGATGTCTGTTATCCCTATTTTGTCAATGGTGACATTTAGCAGCTTGATTTCCCTGCTTGTCTGTTGTTTGTACGATCTGTCTAGGGATGACAGTGGAATGTTAAAGTCACCTATTATGATGGTGTTGGCATCTATATCTGCTTTGCTTTTGAGTAATTTATGCCTAATGAACTGAGGGGCCCTTGCATTTGGTGCATACATATTTAGTATAGTGATGTCTTCTTGCTGTATTGTTCCCTTGATGAGTAGGAATTGGCCATCATCATCCTTTTTTATTGCTCTTGGCTTAAAGTCTATTTTGTCAGATATTAGAGTAGCCACACCTGCTTTTTTATTTTTCCCACATGCCTGAAAATTGTTTTCCACCCTTTTATTCTCAGTAGGTTACTGTCTTTAATGATAAGGTGTGTTTCTTGAAGGCAACAGATGGAAGGGTCCATTTTCCTGATCCAACCTGCTATCCTGTGTCTTTTTATATGAAAGTTGAGTCCATTTACATTCAAAGTTGTAACTTGAGTTTTGCCATGTTGTAGAGAATATGGAGGTTGGTATCTGAGCTGTTGCTGCTATCTCTTTTGTGTTACCTTGTTTGTTCTCTGTTCCTTTAATGGGGTCGGTTATTTGTTTCGTTTGCAAGGGATATCCCATGAAGTATATTTTGAAGGTTTAGCTTTGTGCTTAAGTAATTGTAATGCTGATTAGTCTCGTTACTAATTATTACTTTAATTCCTCCATCAATTATGATGGATAACTTTGCTGGGTAGAGTAGTCTAGGTTGGAATACATTCTTCTTTAGGCCTAGAATCGCTTTGTTCCAAGCTCTCCTGGCTTTTAAAGTTTCTATGGAGAAGTCTGACATGATTCTGATGGGTTTTCCTTTATATGTGAGTTTCCTTTCTCTCGTTGCTCTAAGGACTCTCTCTTTATCCTCAATGTTTGGCATTGTCACTAAGATATTTGTTGGGGTGTTCCTCCTTTGATCCCATTTGTTTGGGGTCCTATGTATCTCTGTTGGTTGTAGAGGACTATCTCTTGCCAAGTATGGAAAGTTATCTTGAATAATTCTTTTGAAAATATTTTCTATGCCCCTTGTTTGGTTTTCTTCTCCTCCGGCATCCCCATGATCCTGAGATTAGGTCTTTTTATGGTATCCCACACTGCCCTTGAGTCTTGTTCACTTGCTCTTTTGAATTTTGTCAAGGTTCTCATTTCCCTTGTATTCTCCTCTGTTCTGTCTTCCATGTCTGAGGTTCTGTTTTCCCAGTGATTGATCCTGTTGGGAAGAGATTCTAGGGATGTTCTTATTATTTCAATGTGGTTTTTGTTTCTACAACTTCTTTCTGCGTTGCTTCTATTATCCTGTTGAGATGTGATTTCATTTCAAGGCTTGATTTATTTACTTCTTCCTGACAGTCATTTTTTTTTTTTGCAGATGTCTTTGGTTAATTTGGAAATCTGGTTTTTGATACCTTCAGTTAGTTGGCTTGACTTTAGTTCTGATATGTCTCTTCTGACGTCCATTTGGTTCTTCTGTAAAGTTTTAAGCCTGGTGGCAAAGCTAATGAGCAGACTTTGCACCCATTCATTATGTTGGTCTATCTTTTCTTGCATGACTAACATTAAGTTCTCCTTAGTATCTGTGTCAGTATGATTGGGGTTTCGTGTCGTGTCATCCTGGTCCTGCTTCTGCTCTTTCTCTTTAGTGGTGTTGTTGTTTTCATTTCGTGCAGTTTCCTCAGCTGGTGTAATATTCTTGCATTGCGGTCTGCCCATTTCGATTCCACTTGATGTGGTTGGCAGAATGTCTTTGAGATATCTACAGGGGTTGGTGGGTGTGGGAGATGGCAGAGTGCAGTGGGCATTGGGGTGGGTTCGGTTGTCGGCGCTGTGGGGGTTGGTGGTTGTGGGGAGGGGTAGAATTCCCCCAGATTTCATGTGTACTGGGGTGGGGCCACCAGATTAGACAGGCCAGGGGAACCAGCCCACAGAGGTCTGTGGTCTCAGGGGATGGTGTCGGTGAGGGGAGGGGTGGAGAATGAGGCTGCTAAGATCCCTGGAACTAGTGTTGCTGCGATCCTGGACGTAGATAGGGGTGCTGATGGGTTCCTCAATCACAGAAAAGGAGAGGAGACGCGCTGGAGGCCAGAGGGTTGGGGGAGGTGCTACGAAGGAGGCCCTGGTTGAACCCGGTTGAACGGGTGAAAGAGAAAGAAAATGAACAAGGAAGCTGTGTAGCGAGGGGCGGTACAGACATGCTGGAGGGTGGGGGGAGGAGCTAGGAAGGAGGCCTGGGTCGATCAGGTAACGAGGAGGAGGGGCGGAGCAGATGCGCTGGAGGGCGGGGGCGGGGCTACGAAGTAGGCCCCGGTCCATTGGTTGAAAGAGAAAGGAAATAAACAAGCAAGCTCCATAGTGAGGTGGAGAGGCGGAGCAGATGCGCTGGAGGGCATGGGAGGGGCTACGAAGGAGACCATTTCGAATGGGTGAACATGAAAGGAAATAAATAAGAAAGCTGCGTAGCGAGGGGAGAGAGGTGGAGCAAATGTGCTGGAGGCCAGAGGGCAGGGGGAGGGGCTACAAATGAGGCTGATGGAGAAAGAATATTAATATAAGAAATAAAATAAAAAGAAAACAACAAAAAGTTGAAAAAGATAGACACACAAGTGCCCTGGAGGGGCGGGATAGACAGAGGGCGGGAAACACAAGGCGAGAAAATGAAAGCCTCAGGCGGCCGGTGGGCTGAAGCTGTTCTGGCCCAGCCTGCCTGGATGACTCACTGCCTCTTTCAAGCACTGGTCCACGCTGGCGGCTTCCAGTCGTGCGGATTCTGTGCTCGGAGGTTTCTGGAATTCAGCGAATGGGCGCAGCTTGTGTCCACGACCTGGATCCCTGCTGAAAACCCTGGCCCTTATTTCCTGAGGTGTAAGGCATGTCTGCTAGTCAGCCATCTTCCCCGGAAGTCAATTTCTAGTATTTCTGATTGTCATTTCTTTAGTATTTCTATTTCTTTACTCATGTCTTATATCTACCTCTTTATTTCATTAATTTGATTTCCTATGCTCTCTTGGGAATTCCTTCAAGAGTTTGTTTTCTTTGATTGCATCTTTGTTTTCTTTGAGCATATTTATAATCATTCTTTTGAATTCTGTGTCTGGCATTTCTTCTAATTTAGTGTCACTGGTGATCATTACTTTTGGATATATAATTTTTGGAGGAATTATGTTGTCTTGATTTTTTTATGTTTCTTATATTATTGCATAGAGATTTTCCATCTCAAGTTATTTCAATGCTTATATTTTCTAGTTAAAACCTGTATTCTTAGACATTAAGAGCAGAAGTTATATCTTCAGGGTAAGAGCTCAAGGTGCCAGTTGTGGCTTCTACATTACTCTGAGAGTAAGAGCAAGAGTTACCCAAGCTGTTGGACATGCCTATAATCAAATGCCCTAGTAGCAAATTAACAGCAATATTCATTTGACTTCAATAATTGCTTTTGAGTAAATCAACAAGGCTGATAAAAGTATGCTAGTGTTTGGGTTGCTTAGAAGTGGACAAAGTGGGGCTGGAGAGATGGTTCAGAGGTTAAGGCACTTGACTCCAGTGCCTAAGGCCCTGGGTTCAATTCCCCAGTACCCATATAAGCCATTCCCACTAGGCGGTGGCTCTGGTTCTCGTTCTCTCTCTTTCCCTCTATCTCTCTCTATCTCTGCTTGAAAATGAATAAATAACATTGCAAATAAATAAAAATATTTTTAAAAAAGAAGTGGACAAAGTGTAGGGTGAGTTAGCGTGCAGACTGCTATAAACTTTGGACAAGATTGAGGTGGCACATGTATCTGGGAGAGGGAAGTTGGGGTACCATTAGTTTCTACAGATTTTAGAGGTTGTTGAGGCTATGGAAGATTGTAGTTACGGAGTATAAAAAGGAGGGGATAAGGAGGTGAGAATATGGAAAGGAGATCAGGAAGAAAGGGAAAGTAAACAAGTTGTGCTTGGGAAGAGTAAGATCCCAATAGTTGGCTGGGTGTAGAAAAATACAGAACAAGCCTAAAATCCAACTGATCAATATACAAACACAAATAAGACTAGTATGGAATAATTATGCATGAGTGGAAATTAAAACAAGCAGACAAAGTAACAAAACCAAAGGCCTTAAACTAGGCAGGTGTGGATAGCCCACTCCCTTAGATGTGGTCAGTTGGCAGACTGAGGTTCCTGGGCTATAATGGGTTCCAAGTCAGCTTTGGATTCGAGTAAGATCCTGCCAATAAGAAAGAAAGAAGAAAAAAGGCACTATAAACTAAGAAATATCAAAAGTGACACAAGTTAACTATGGTACCCTGCTAATGGGGCATGGAGGAAGTAGGGTTTTGCTGAGTCTGGCAGGCTTCTGGGACAGTCTCCTCCTGATAAGGAAGTTGAGGCAAAGTCCAAGGGCCCCTGTAAGTCTTAGCAATCCTGAAAACTCCAAAGCCCCTAGGCAGGCCACAGCTGTCCCCTGAGATAAGATAAGCAGTTCAAAGCCTAACTTATTCCAACTGCAAATAACAAACCTAAACAACAAGGTTTCATTTCCTCTGCTAACATCACCATTCTAT
>PVHP010028350.1:0-22896 GCA_004024765.1 Zapus hudsonius | reverse complement strand
TGCTAATATTGTAATGTGTTAAAATTACCATGGTATGATGGTTTATATTTATTGTTTTCATTTACTCACTCAACAAACATTCTTAGAGTTTCTACTGTATGCCAAACATGAATTAGACATGAATACTGCCTGAGAAAAAAGTGGAGAAGATGGAAGTGCTAGAGACACCAATAACTGCAATCTCCTGTAAAGCAGAAAGTGCAAAGGATATTTATAGGTATTATCTAGTCTCAAAGCCCTCCTCAAGTGTGTGGATGATTGTGATAAGATGCAATCTGACATGACTCTTCTACATATTGAACTGATGTGGTTTTATATCCAATGTCTAAATGGTGACTTCTTAGGGGTGATTCAATTAGCCACACCATTGTGATAAATCAGAATCCTTTCAAAATCTAGCATTATCAGGACGTCATTTCTTTACTCACTGTTACAAAGCAAATGAAATCCAAACTGGTGCTGGGTCAGATCAATGGAAGAGTCTAAGGGTCCCAGTTCTCAAATACTAAAGTGTAATACAAACTTTTATTTGCTTTGTGAACCTTAACATTATACATAAAACAGAATATGTAAATTACCATAAAGCACCTTAGTGTCTGCCCAGTACTATGTGAGTTAGGCACTAATCACTCTCGTGAATTTTCCATTTACCCATAGCTTAGAAAACTTTACTCAAGAACCAGTAACTACTTGCTGTACCTGACAGAAATTTTAACGCATTGTTGTTCTCATAACTCTAAGTGCCATGATAGTTAAGGATAATTCTATGGAGACAAATTTTTAATTTAGGATTTAGTCCTATCATTATTGAATGCATAATCATGACCAAATTACTTATAATCTCTATACTCCATTTTCCTCATCTGCACAATTGGAACAATAATAACAAGATAAACACAAGATAATGCATGCTAAGCAATTTGAGTAGCTCTGGCCATGTCATTGCAATTATTGCCTATAATCATGTCTGTAGCTATAATGTGCAAGAAAATGAAACACAGAAAATTTCTCTTTCAGACAGATTATCTATCTCTCCCTCATCCCCTACCCCCTCCCTCAAGGGCTAGGGATCGAATCCAAGGCCTCAGAAAAGGTAAGCAAGCACTCTACGACTAAGTAAGGCAAATCCCCAGCTTCTTCTTTTTAAAATTTTTATTTTGAGGTTGATTCTCTGTAAGCTTCCCAGGATAATCTTGAATTCAAAATCCTCCTTCTCAGTCTCTGGAGGAGCTTGGGAGTATATGTACTTCCATGACTGGCCCCCATGGCTGTATTTCCTAGAGCAATTATTCAATGGTCAATCTCAGAATTAAATATAAATCACCAGGGCTATCGTGGAATACCTCTGTATCTAAGCACTTGGGGGCAGAGGCAAGAGGATGGAGGGTTCAAGACCAGCTTGGACTATATATCTACACTTGCCAAAATTTTTATCAATAAAATAGAAAGAAAATAGAGCTACAACAAGAAAAACCGGTGAACTTTCTGGTTCTAGCTTTATCTTTGTATCACTTGACATTCTCTCTTCCTTCTCAAAGTAATATCTAACCTAGTCATTAATTCCTGAGGTGGAGTCCGTGGGCCTGTGGGGACCCTGGAACTCATCAGTGGCTCCACAAGTCAAATAAGTGTTTGTAATATGCTAAGACACGATGTCTTTCCTCTGTGCAGAAAGCAATGATGAGTGAAATAGCCAAGGTCTCCACATTCGTGAAGGTGATGGTGCCACAAGGTATGGCCCTAATCCATGGTCATGTACTAACACACACCTTCACCAGCTTCCTGTGGAAACATGAAGCCATGCAAAGCAAAAAGGTTTTCAGATATTAACCTTTTTTTGTAGTTAATATCTAAAATTTTTAATTAGCCTATTTTTTCACATTTTAGGAAATTTTCTTAAAGCATATAATGTACTTTGACCAGCATATTCTCTACCACACCCCTGCCTTTCTATTTCTTTCCATACCCTCTATCTGTTCTTCATCCTTTACCTTCAAGTGTCTCTTCTCCTTTAGATTGTTAAAATCCTCATTTCTTTTGACTATCAGAATTATGACTGTCATCCCATTTTTATGATATGCAAACTGAGAGTTAGATGTTAAGTGACTTGCTCAGAATCAATACCTAATCCTTCGTGCTATCCATTACATCACATGGCTCCATTTAAATAGCAGATGATAAGGAATTATCACTTTTAATTTGCACACATTTTGTTTTGATTAAATTACTTTTGCTCCTATCTTTGATGAAAGTGCAGATAGCAACGATTCTATAGACCAGGATATAGCTAGGAAGATGGGCTCAGCACAGGGAAGTTCTATACCATAAGAACTAGAAGGCTGAAGCTCTTTGAAATGACTGTCGTTTGGGTTTCCCAACCCCTTTGTGAGCCTGAAGCCTTGCTTAAGAAGACAAGAAGTAAGTCTTTCGTAACCATCCCAAATGTCACTTAAAGACAACTGTCAAGATGTATGGCGTTTAAAAATATGTTCCCGTGTTTAAAATTAAAATTTAAAGTGCAAATTTTGCCAAATTATTTATAAGGAGTTTAAAAATATGTGAAATATTCAGAGAACTAGATTTGTACTGGAAAGTTCTTTTGAATTGGTTTTGTTGATCTATAAGCTTACAGGCATGTATCCATACTTGATTATATAATCTTGACTGCTATATCTTTTTATCCTTATCCTCATCAAGATAGTACAGTTGCTTGGTGTGTCCATGAGAAGGGACCAGTATCAGGGCTGCAGGTGTTTACATACATCTTGTATCAACTGTGACAGAAAAGGAAGACATGGGGACAAGAACATTGAGAACTTAATGCCCAGAGGAAGAAGAATTGAGGAAAGAGAAAGAGATGGAAGAAAAAAGAACCCTAGACCCTCCATGGGAGGATAAATCTATGGGTTTAAAGTCAGTAGTAACAGCAAGGGTATGTTATGTACTCTTTCTCAGTAGTTTTCTGTATGGTCACCAGTGCCTACATTTAAGACAAGGTTTTTCTCTTATGCAGATTTTACCATGATTCCTGATAAAATAGAATGGGACACAGGCCTGTAAAGATGTGACTATTTCTGGGAACCTAACATAGGTCTATAAGGTCTGATTATTCTTGAACATGAGATGAGATGTATCCCATCGCAATATAAACAATTTCTTAGGGTCACAAGACTATAATCGTCTTCACTGATATTTTTCTTCACATTTTCAATGCAATTGAGCCAACTGGTTAAATGTCTAAGCATCTGTGGTAGTTTGATTAAATGTCCCCCAATAGATTCAAAAGCGTATTAAAAAGGTGTCACCTTGGCCTGGCCTCCTAGGGTATTTCTAAGGTGGATGTAAAATTCCAGCTATACATATGCAAAGATAAGCCCCAGCTCAAGTCTGGCAGTCCTGCTGTTGTTTGGTAGTTAGATGGTGCTTGCTAGAGTTGCTGAATGGGTTTTTCTCTCTGCCTGGATCTGTGAAAGGGGGCCAGCCTTTTTCTTCATTATTAAATTTTCCCTAGATCTATTACTGTAATAAATACTTTCCTCCCCAAACTGTGCCTGGTTTGGAGATTCATCCCAGCATCATGTGGCTGACTATGACAGCATCACTGCTTGGTGATAAGACATGGACAAGACAATGTTGCTTAAAAACTGTCTGACCTCCTGGAATCTTTGTGAATCTAAAAGATTTTCATGTGTCTATAACAGTAACAAGTTGAAAATATAGCTAGGTACTCATTCTTTAGTATCTGATACCTCTATATAATTCAATTATCCTTTGTTTTTAACCTATATGATACACACACACAAAAAAAATAGGATCCTTAAAGGTTGAATGTAGCTTTGTCTTGCCCATTTTGCATTTTTCATTTCAGTCTACAAATCATTTGTGAAATAGTGGCTTAAATTTTTTAATACTTTATTCATTTTCAAGGAGAGAGAGAGAGAGAGAGAGAGAGAGAGAGCGCACCAGGGCCACCACCTTGTGGGTCTGGCTTATGTGGGTCCTGGGGAATTGAACCCAGGGCCTTAGGCACTGGAGGCAAGTGTCTTAACCTCTGAGCCATCTCTCCAGCCCTTAAATTTTTAAATATAGAGATGATATGTGTTTGAATTTCAAACAGAGAGATTTTTTTTCCTAGTTATCAAGCCCAGGAAAGCTTGAATTAGAGTTGCTCCTCTGTCCCCTGACTTCCTCACTTTACTCCCCAGATGGAGGAACTCTTTTATGTTAGAGGCAAAGCTTGGACCATGAAGAGGGTGGGAGGCTAAAATACAAAAAAAAAAAAAATGTTCTTCCTCTTGGTCTGTTCAAGTATTAGGTGAACGTTTGGTGAAAATGCTCTTAGATTAAGCTGCTTGATCTTTTTGGCCTTCTGCCTTTCCTAGAACCTCAGGGTACCTACCCCCTCCCCTGAAAAGATGCTGGGGAGTAGGGAACTCTACAGGAATCCACTGAGGGCTTACTGTGCTGGGAGCTTGTTTATGCCCTGAGGCAGGCGTCTCTTGGATTCAACACAGGCCAGCCTGAGATAGGCAACATTATCACTGTTGTGTTTAATAACCAGCTCTGCCCTTTTCAATGTAACATTTCCCAAGTCTGAAGTGACATAAATAAACCCGATTTCTGAAAGCTCAATATTGGGAGTGAGACAGAATGAAATAAAGTATGCTGTGCTGTTCTTCATGAAAACCCAGAGACAGGAAGAAGGGAAAGGGCAATGACTGAAATCTCTGCTTTGTGTTTTAATCATTTGATCTTCCTCTGCCTGAATCTGTTACCAGAGCTCTCTTGATTGCCATGAAACTGAGGAATTTATATTTTATTTCTACATCCACCATCTAACAGGCTATGACAAAGCAGGTTTGTCCAAAAACGGGTAGAAATGATGTTAAAGAATGAGAGGAAAATTGAAGTCTAGATGCCCAACTCTTGTATAATTTAGCATTGGTTATATCATGTTTTTGTGATTTTTATGCCAAAGCCCAGATGGGGGTGCGGGATACAGTTTCTGAGTTTACAGGACTTGCTGTTAATAATATTTTCGTGCTTGGCATTGCCGTTCTACCAAAACAGAGAAGACTTTAGGCTAATTAGGTGCCTCAGCACGTTCCCAGGAAATGGAAGGTAAATTGGTACCTTGAGTAATTGGGGGAAGGAAAGAACCCAGCCAGATGAAGCAAAGTAAATGAGAAGATATAACACCCATTGTGAAGGGCCAGCAGATTCCAGAAGAGCTCCTTTGTGAAACTGGGAATGCATCCAGCAGCAGGGATGAGTGGGTTCCCACAAAATCACTCTCATATGCAGGCCTGCTGAGCCTGAGAGAAAGGCCCAAGTCATGGGGCTCTCTCACCCTTCTCATGTAGCATCTTCCGTAGGAGCTGTGGATCTAGGTAGCAATCACATGCAAGGAAGCTGTGGAAGAAGCAATTTGCTGCTCTTGACAAAGAGAAACCAAACCACGCTCATTCAAGATGTATATTGGACTCCAAGATTTTGTATTAATGAAAGTTCTTTTTGTGTGCGTGTGTAGTATGTGGTATACATGTGTGTATATAATTGTGCACACACCATGGATATGAGTGTGAAGACCAGAGGAGAACACTGGGTGTCATCACTCTTCTCATTTTCTTGAGAAGGTCTCTCACTGAATCTGAGGCTTGTGCTCCTTCAGTGAGCCCCAGGGATCCTCCTGTCTTCACCCCCCTCCTTGCGGGGGGGTCACAGGTGTGTGTCATCACACCCTGTGGATGCTGGGGATTAAACTCAGATCTTCATGCTTATCCAGTAAGCTCTTTTCCCCACTGAGCCATCTCTCCCACCCCAAGATTTCTTTTTCAGGAAATAGCACAGAGTGAAGACTGTGAGAAGGCCAAAGGACCTGCTGAGCTCCTGAATCAGATTAAAATGGAGTGTTGGCTTTACCAACATCTCCAGAGGTTCTTGGAAACATGATAAGGCTGTTCATGCCCAAGGAGCAGCCTCATCCAGAAAGAAACTGTTAGGCAAATAGTGGGTTGCATCTGAACAGCCTAATTGGCACATAAAATCAAGTGTTCCACATAAATGGGAAAGAAAAGAAAAGAGAGACATAAGAGGTCACACACTGATGGAAGGTAGTCATTGTTGTTGGCAACATCCTTTAGAATACCGGGAAGGTGAAAACTTGGGGCAGAGGAAAGGAGGCTCTGAAGTGGAAAGGGAAGAAACTCTTAGCACTCTTGCATATTAAGTGAGAACAGCCATAGACTCTGGTCTCACACTGACTTACTGCCAAGTCCTAGCTTAGTCACTTCTTACTCATTTGCACTTTTGTCTTCTGTAGCAAATTAGTTTTCTCAGAAACAAAATAGATTTTATAACATTTCATCTTAGAGGGCACTTGTAAGAATTAAAGGAAATAATGGTTTTCAGGTATTTATCATTATGCCAACACATAATGAGTGCTCAATAAGTCACTGACGGAAAGGGGTGGTTATATCTTATGCTGTCTTTATTCTTGAGGCCATTGTGACATTGCTTTCCTAGGCAGAAGAAGATCACAGAAGCAAAGTTGCTATCCTCCAGCCATACCCCAGGTGTCCATCATGGACAAGAAGCAAAAAATGGCTGGAATCAGAAATGGAGAAGGTGCCATTTTTCATTTTTATTTTTTGAGGTTCTTGAAATGTCTCAGGGAAATTCACTAGGCTGAGGTCCCTTGCTTTGCTTTGTTGAGTAGGATTCTCTTTGTGTTTTCCATGTAGGATACAGAGCTAAGCCTTCAGAAAGGCAAATAGAGTTTTCACTAAAGCCTGGACTCTGTCCTGCAGTTTTCTTATGTTTGCTTCATAGTCTCTTTTGCTGAGGCCATAACTATAGAGATGTGTCAGTGTGGAATCCAAACAACAGAAGATATTCTTGGGTTTACCTGTTAGAGGCTGGGCAATCAGAGAAACAGTATCCTATCTTTGCTAGTTCCAGTTCCAAACATACTAGGAAAGACAGTGCTTGGTGACTAATCCTTACACCATTACACTCGAGCACAGACAGGGACAGGTGCCTAGACCTGCTCCAGTTTCTGTAACCATAAGACATTCATGTCAGATCATAGTAACCACAGCAGTGGGGTAGAGGTTAGCTGTCAGTGTTTCTCCTCCTCCAGAGACAATAAATTTCAAAAGCAATAGGTCACAGAACTCCTAAAGTAAGTCCATTGTGGCAGTTCATTAACTATTCATGAAATGAATAATGTTGGTCTTACAGATGTTTTCCACTTCTTTGGAAGGATCCAAAAACATGTAGCCTGTGATTTAATTGAGACATGCTTTATGAGCTGCCATTGTATAAGATATAACTTTAACTGAAATAGTTTCATTTATTTATCATTTGTTTATTAATTTGACAAGTATTTGTTAAACACTTATCATTACTTGTCATTAAACTTCTACTAATATTCCAGGTATGGTCCAATTCTACTTGGATGTTGGTGGCTTTATGGTGTTTTCCTGAAATACTCTGGCCTACTACAGGGTCTTGGTGTCTCCATATACAGAGCCATTAGCCCTGGAGATAACTTATGTTTTTCTGCCTCACTTCCTGAACCTTTTAAAAGAGTATAACCATAATTTTAGTTTTGTGCATTACTCACTGACTTGTACATAATAGGAGCAAGTAAATGTTAAAAAAAGTCAATGAATGATTTCTTTGGATTATTTTAGAGAATTTTGATATCTGTTCCTTACTGAACTACTGAGTGTTTGAATAAGACAGGAAATACAACAAGTTCTACAGGTTGAGTCCTTTGAGAGTTCTAAGACTTGCACGACTGACTCAGTGAAGGATATTCTTAGAGTCTCTGCAACAAACAAAACAAAAGCAAAACCTACCAGTGAGAAAAATGACTTTTAAAAAATATCTCTTCTTGTCTTCAATTTTCTGTTTTTCTCATAGAGAAGAGACACACTTTCTTCCTTTGATCCATACCTCTTTGCCCTCTGAGCTCAAACTTATATTATTAATAATTTGAAACAATTGTTTCCATTAAAATATCTTTGCAACTTCCTGCAGCAGAAAAGCAGCTTTGGCAACTTTTTTTACACTTTGGTCAGTCATACAACAGTTTTGAGAAACATATTTTTTAAAAGTGCTTTAGAACAAATTTCTAACAAAGCTATAAAATGCCAATTAAGTCTAACATGCCATTCTATTTAACAGAACTGCTGAACTAGGCAATTAACAGGTTACCTTTATCCCTTCAAAAGAAAAAAATGCCAGGCTCTAGGAACAGTGATAGTAAAATATTCACTTTTTTAAAAAGCATATTGACTTATTAAAAAGTTTAAGTAGTACATATGCATTGAATCACAACTTAGGAAGCTTAGGAAAACACACACACACACACACACACACACACACACACACACACACACACACAAAAGGTTAGATTTCTGTTCAAGATTGCAGGCTGAAAACTCATTATAACCAGACTCTCTTATTTCCAAGTCCTCCGACATTGGGAAAGAAATATTTATAGCCACCATCATCCTGTCTGCTTTCCTGGGAGGCAAAGTTATCTGAATTCTATATTATTGAACAAGCTATATCACTGATAGACACTAAAATTTTATCTTCTGAGCCATGAATTCTGAGTCTTTTTGGCATCTAATTAGTTAAAATGTTTCTTTGCCTTTGATTTCGGTACAAACAATACACCTTACTTTTCTAAAGCCAGAACAATTTCAAAAGACCACCAGCCAAGTTATGTGTTCAGCATTTCTGTACATAGTAACCATTTTGCAGTCAGGCACAATCTTTAGTTCATTAGAATAATTAATTGTTTAACTGTCTACTACAGTGTTTACTAATATCAGCATTCCAGAGAAGAGGAACCTGGGGACACTGACAGGTGAATAAATACTAGAGACAATAGGTGGGCTAGTAAATTCATATTCTCTGGATAGTTGTTGGAATACTCAGCCTAACAGCCTGTTCTAGGTGTAGTTCTTTTTTAAATATAAAAACGACTTCCTAAAAGGAGCAATGTTTAGTTAACAACAAAATTGAACAGAAAATACAATTTTCATAATTTTATACCTCCACACCCGCACATTCTCCCCAGCTGTCAGTATCTGTTACAGAGTAGCACATTGTTTTTACAGTTTGTGAACATGACTGACACTCTAAAGCTGAATATGGCTACAGTTAATTCTTTACTTTCCCTTATAATCTCCAGTTCTTTTTTTTTTCTTTTACCCTTTTCTTTTCCTCGGGGAATAGAAAGATTCTTATCTAAAACATATTTTTGATGAAAAATTTTAAAATGATAATATGTCTCTGCAATTTATCCTTAGATATTTTGATGCCATATACAACCTTTTTGTAATAGGCAGATTAAGATTCAACCCCAGAAACAACCAGTTAGTTTAACAAAAGTAAACCGTCAGTCTTTGACTAGTGGCATATTCATAAGGTCATGCTCCTGGGGCACCTAGATACCTGGACTTGTATCTGTGATACTGGTTTACTCAACACCCAAAATTTGGCTAATTAATAAGGTACATGGCAGACTGTCTTGAGTGTTAGAAGATAGTGGCTTTTTAAATACCCTGATAGGCATTAGAAATGCATTTCATTAATGAAGTCACAGGTATACAGCATATGTGGATTGGCTTAAGTATTTTAGAAATATTTCCTGCGCTGCCTTGCAGAGAATATAAGGCATTAACAAGCTTGGTAACTTCTATCCTTCATCCTGGATCCAGGCAGTGACTAGAAGGATTTCCAGTGGGCCGATGCCAAATATAGAGTTATAAGACATCACCTCTGGAATCTAGTGCTGCTTGGGGTGAGTAACCTTCTTCATGTGACAGGAACACAGAGCTCTGCATTCACAGAGAACAGGGGCTTCACTGTGTTTAAAGACCAAGCTTCACCAACAGCATTGACTGTTGTTACTAAGTCTACATGTGAGCTATAGTAGATACTTGTTTGCATTTGATTTAAGCTTCATGGAATTACAGGAAGGTCATGGGCAGTAGTTTATGCACACAAACTTCCAACATCTTTGGAGGCTACTTTTATATATCAGAAAGAATATAAGGGGGGAAACAAACAAGCAAATAAACAATAACCCAAGAACTGTGCATGGTGAGATGATGGGAGAGGCATTTGTAACAGGCATAACAGAAGGCAACTAAAAAAAAGCAAAAAGAACTGGCAACCAGAACAGTATTGTTGCTAAATCCATTGTCTTTTCCTGATCCCAAGTCTTTTCTGTGCGTTTCTTAAACCCAAGCTGTGGTCATTTGCTATGAATCCATAACTCTTCTATATTTCTCTGCATGCACAGCAGCAAGGATTATCACTTTATTACCATAGCAATTTCGTTCCCCCAGGGTCTTACCCTCTCCCATCCAGATGGTCTTAAGGCACTTCATTTAACATTTAAGAAAATGTTACATATTCCTACTCAGAGGTGGTTTGGGGCATGACAGCCATCCTGTACATTCCTTTGTAACAGAGAAGTAAATCTTGAAATCAAATGGTTTCTCTTTTTAATTCATCAGTAACATGATTAGCTTAATGAAGAGCTAGCCCAGGCAAATGGATGAATAAGCAAGTTTTCTTTGGCCTATAAGCATTCTCATTGCTTGCAGGGTAGTTTAGGGGTTATTTATTAATGGTCTAAGAAACTTGTTCTCATTAAGGTTTTGATTGGCAAGCGTCAGAACAAAGGTAGAGGAACATGTGAGAAGGTTTCACGTGGCCACTTTAAGCAGATGTTTGCGGAGTAGTCATTTCCTCTCATTATGTACATATTAGTAGGAGGCTGTATAAAAATTCTAACCCAAAATCTGCCCTCAAAAGTGGACAGCAGAGAGTGGCTTGGTGGCATTTCATCATAGCCAGTTTCTCTCTCTTTGCTTTTGGGTTTGCAAGGCAAAGAAACAGAGGTTGTCATTGCACCAAAGCCAACAAGTCTGCGTTAAATATTCCTAAAGAATTGTGCATGGTGTATTTTAGGAACACGGTGCATTTGGTTTTGTGTATGAAATTTTACCTTCTAAACTATCTTTCTCCTAAGTCAGTGCTGGGAGAGTTTATTGTATCTGAAAAAACTTTGATTTCAATTTTGATCCCTAAAATCACACATCTCATCCTGCTTGTGGGACGCTGCCCCAACAGGAAGATGAGAGCCTGCTGGCTGAAGGCTATGTCTCCCACAGTCACAGACGCAGCCCAGCTAGAAGGCCCCAGCTCCCTTCTTGATTAGCCTTAAGTGCAGAATGCAAAGTCTTCTGGGAACTTGCAGTTCTGTGAAATTGGCTCATGCTTTGATTACAGAAACCAAAAATAGACCAACCATGGAGCTCCAGGTAGGAAGGACTGCATATAGATGGCACCTGCTTTAGTCCAAAGTACAAGAAACCTCGAGTGAGTTCTAACACCAGTTCCATCACAGCCCAGGAGAATGTTTGTCCAGGGCAAGAGGCAAGTTTTTCATGGAGGAAAAGTTTAGGAAGGATTCTTACGTACCCATAATCTTTATAGGACTTTAAAGATTATCAATGAAGAGAAAAAAATTGAGTTCTTCCTAAATATTAAAATTATTTCCTGTTCTTCAAATGTAAGACATCACTTGGAGGAGAATATTCGAGTTCTTATGAAAAATAGATGCATTTTGCATAAAGCTCCCTAGCTGCAAATAATCTTAACATATGTTATGTATTGCTGAAGTGAGCACTGAAAATGATTTTGAAGGAGCTGAGGCCCTTACTCACTTCTATATCTTTTTTCATCAAAGACCCCAGTTCTTTTGTGTTTTGTGTGTGCATGTGTACATATATGTACTTGTAGGCGCATGGTGCAGGTGTGCATGCATGTCTGTGCATACGAATGAGGGTGTCTTCCTCTATGACTCACCACATTATTTTTTGAGACAGGGTCTCTCACTGGACCTGGAGCTCATTGATTCATTAATAGCTGACTATTAAGGCCCAGAAATTTTCTTGTCTCTCTCTCTCTCTCTCTCTCTCTCTCTCTCTCTCTCTCTCTCTCTCTCTCTCTCTCTCTCTCTCTCTCTCTCTCTGCCTATGCTGGGATTACAGATATGTACCACCAAGCCTGGCTTTTTAGATCCAATCTCAGCTCAGAATGCTTGCAGAATGATTTACTGGATGAGCCATCTCTCCAGCTTCCATTCTTATATCTTAAGTATTCTCACTATACCTGTTTCTTTCATTTCTCATTTTCTAGAAGTCTCTTTGGTTTACTGAAGCCATTCTTGTTCCTTTCTCCTCCATCATTTGCTGACATTGGAAATTAATATGTGATCTGAAGAATGTCTTAACTACCTAGCTGTAGTACAACTGTCTTCAGTTTTATTCTCTTATCCTTTCTTCTTTTCTGATCTTCATCTGGTCCCTAAAATAATAGCCTTGTATGGAAAGAGCAGAGGATTTGAAATAGACTGTTTTGAATCTCAGCTATGTCTCTTCTAGTGGGTTGGTTTAAATATATTACCTAATCTCTCTCACCAACTTTACGATCTTAATCTAGTGTTGGTCAGATGCTAAGAACTTTCCCAGCCTCCCCATATGCTTGCACCCCTCTGATCTGTTAATCAGATGCCTATTATTTTAGGACATTCTCACATCTGATACAGCCTAGTCCTTGACCAGATTAGAAACCTCCCCGCAGGCCTCTTTTTATAGGTGAAAGGAATCTACACATAAGGTAGCTGTGTGGTTGCTTACATCCAGCTACAATAAGAAAACTACACTTTTAAAAGTCATATTCATCTTTTGATGTCAGTTTCATGACCTTAAACAAATTGAACTTTTTGCACCTGATTCTCAGCAACAGACTCCTTGGATGATTAAATAAGTCGATACATGCAAAGAATTCAAAGTCATTCTTGGTTTATAATCAGTATTCAATAAAAGTGAATAACAATAATATTATTGTTAATAGAAGTGATAGTAGTATTTATCAGTGTCAAATAACTTACAAAAAATAAGTGTCCTGTCTTTAGCATTCTATCTTTAAAAAAATCTGAACAAACTTTACTAATATTCATGTTCTATCTACTTCAAAGCATCTTACCTTGAACAGTTAATTTACAAAAATTGGCAGGCAAGTGAAGTCACAGTGTGAAAAGCTCTTGACACTCCAAGTCAGAATTATCAAGTTTTATGCATACTTTGCCATTAAACAGTCCTGTGACTCTGGATAAGTGACTTTGAATTTTTTACATGTGAGCTTCATCACTGTCTTATCAACTCACTGTTGCAGATGTACTGTAGCTGTGACACCTCATGAATCTATGTTTTACATCAATAGCTACAGTGTGTGTGGGGGCATTTATAGAACTCAGATCATCCACCTCTTTCCTGCTTGTTTCACATTTGGCTGCCTTCCTTGAACGTGACACTGGAAAAAAAGAAGCTCAGAACATTTTAATTTATGGCCCAAACAAAAGGTACTCTTAATTAAACTTTAGAAGCCAATTCCATAGACAATGTCTGGAAAGGAGCCCAGAAGAAAGAGAGATTATGATATAACCAAATAAACCTCAAAAAAGTTTAAAAAGTACCTGAAGATAACTTTTTATATATCTATGCAAATCAAGGTAAAGTCATCTGGGGATAAAAGAGGGTAAGATAAGCTGACTTGAGTGTGCAACCTCAGCTTAACTAGGTAGGAATTTACACACACCCACTAAGCTGCCAAGGAGAGACACAGGTTCTTGCCTTTATTTTGCAGTGTCTCTGGAAAGGAATATATGACAAAATGAATAGTTGTTCCTAACCATGAAAAGTATAAGAAAATTTTTCAGATGGTGGATATGTTTATGATCTTCAGTAGTGGTGGTGATTTCTGTCTATGAATATGTTAAAATATGTACAGTTTATAGGATACTAGCTATTGAGTGATATCTCAATAAAACTATTAAAATGTCCTATAACAGTTACCATATTCTCTTTTTTCAAAGCAACTCTACTCATATTGTCCACTTAGGGATTGAGCTAATCATTGCAAGATCTAAAACAAACAGGGTAAACATCAATTCTGTAGCTTCAAGTCCAACATTTCTAACCCGTGATGAAGTCTCTGGAGATTAAATTCTGCTCCTCCAGCTGGACTTCTCCTGGGGAACAATCTGTCAGGAGCCAGCAGCTCTCTTTGGCAGCCATCCTACAATCCTTATATCACTATAAAATCCTAAGGTCTCCGCTGCAGTCCATGGTCCATACGTATCATGACTTCATTGGGCCTCCATGAAGGGACCTCAACAACACTACCTCACCTCATCACCCAGTGGCCATTTCCAAAACACAAAGAATGTTGCAAATCCAATGGCCCTTTATTTCTTGTATTTTTTATACTCCCATAGTATTAGGTGAGCTACAAAATTGTTAATCCAGGAGGAGTAAAGCTGACTTTAAAGATCAAGATACCATCAGCATTCAGGCTCCCTTCTTTCAAAAGAGTCAGCATTCTTTCTGCTGTCTCAAAGCAGGATAGCTGGACCAATTGGAATGGTGGAATCTCTCCAATAATTTCAACTGAACTAAGCTGCTGTCTCTACCCTAAAACTTTCATTTCTTTCTGTGCCATATCCATCTGCCCACAATAGTCCATTTCTTCTAAACTCAATAATGAACAAGTTCTAAGGACATGGGAAGAACACAACTAGCCTCTCATAGGAACTGCCTCTAAGCCTAGTCTGGACAAACTCTTTTCTTCCCCTCAAAAGTCAGTCTTACATAGTCCATAGTTTTTTTGCATTTAGATCTTTCAACTCTTGACAGAATGGTCCATCAAGCTCTACATACATCACTCCAAGGTATCTGTCTCTCAGTCCAGAATTTCAAATTCTTCTATATTCTTCCCACAAATCAGTTCCAATAGATAAAAAGTCCACAAAGGTTTCTTTCAGCAATGACCCCATTCTTGGGTTCCCAACAAGGCTAGGGAAAGGGTTGCAAGAATCCACCATAAAGGGGAAGAAAATCTTTCTCTTCCACCTGCTTGTTTGCTGTTCTGTGTGCAGTGCTGGTAATGGGTTTCTCTCTCTCTGCCTGGACCTGTGAAAGGGGACAAGCTCTTTTGCCATTATGGAACTTCCCCTGGATCTGTAGCTTCAATAAATTCTTTCCTCCCATAAACTGTGCCTGGTTTTGAGATTCATCCCAGCATGTGGCTGACGATGACAATAAGTGATGATGTAAAACACTAGTTCACATGCTTAGTCACTCCCCTGACAAAGCTCTTCAAAATGTAGTAGCAGGTAGGGAAACAGGGTAATTTTATTTTATACCTATGTAAAACTAACTGCCACTCCAGAATGGCAGAGATTTTTGTTTAATGGTTGTTTGAGAAGACATAAATATGAATAAGTCATATTCTTTTTATTATAATATGAAAGGAGCTAATGAAATAGTACATGTGAGTGGGCTTTATAGAGCAAAAACCATAGATTACAGTAAACAACACTAAGTCCTTTGGTGTAGTTCAGAAAATGCATGATTATAACAAAATATATCCTGATGATCTTGGAGGTACAAAGAAAACATAGAAATTGAAATAGGTCCAAATATCTTTTCAAAGTTTGCTTAATAAGACTTTCAGAATCACACAAGTCAAAACATTTCCAAGGATTAATAAAGTAACATGCCTGGTAAACTGTAAAGCATGATGGAATATTTATCAGGAATGTGTGTATCCATTCATTTACAAGTTTGTTATAAACCTTACCATTTTGACATATATAGCAGGTCATAATTTCAAAACTTTGGTTGTATGATTCAGCCGAGTTAGGTATTTGTCCTATAACAATTCTGAATGCCATAGGTTGTTACATGGACTAATGTTCAAGTAAATATCTATTTTTTCTCATAAATAGGGTGATCTGATTTGTTTATAGAAGAAACTTAAATATCTTTGTACTTAAATAGTCTCAAACTATCTTCTGCTTCATTTAATGCAATAAATAATTTATTCTGTATTTTTTTTCTAGCCAGGAACTCTTCAGAAAACTCTGCTCCTTCCAAACCTGTATGATGATACAACCCTTCTTTGAGAAAGTTTAATTTTTTTGTCTGCTTGATCAGATAAGAGTCAACTAACATATGTTCCATTTCCAGGAACAACTGATGGGGGAAGACCTTCCCCCAAAGTGGGAAGCCTTCTGGTAGTGGACTGTATTTGATGAAGATCCAAGAGAACAAAGAACCTTTTGCTTGGCTGCTCATGTTACTCAGGTATGTGCATCTAGCCTGTTGCTGCAATCCTTTGCAGACAATGGAAGCCAGCTTCTTCAGCTTTCCAATGAGGACTGAAGTCCAGCAACTCTTCAGACATCCTCCAGGACTTCAGTGCCAGATTGGGACTGTTGGCGTATCCAGACTTGTGGACTAGGTTCTTAGCCTCTCAAGTGCAAAGACAGCTATTATTGGACTGCCCACCTGTATCCTATAAGCTAATCTAATAAATCCCCTTTACAAGACTTATTCATTCTATTGGTTCTGTTCCTCTAGAGAATCCGAATACAGCTCCTATCATGATACAGTACAAATATTCATCCCCCTGGAATAAATATAGAAAATTTATAATTCAGCATATCACATACATTAATATGTCTCAAAATAAGAATAAGCTCCTTTAAATATGCTTGGTAAACTGGCTGTGTATTAGCCAACAGGGAGTCATATCTCTGTCATACTTAATCATGAAGAAATATTCAGGCTAATTTATTATATAGAAATATCACTGGTATAGATATCACTGGAATTAATTCTTCAGAGAAGTAATAAAAATAGTGTTTTTTTCTAAATCAATATTAATTCTTGGGACTGAAACTTTCCTGAATTTAAAAACTTCAAACTGATCTTTGAATATGAGTAAAAGTTGTTAACAATTGATTGTAGAATTTTAACCAGTAATGCTAAACACATTGTGATTTTTAAATTCTGTTGTCAAATTGATCAGATTAGGAATTGAGGAGACATGCCTGTTGGCCTCTTGGGTGGGTCTGTGAGGTTGTTTCTAGGAAGTATTAGCTGAGGTAGACAGTCTTTCTAGTGGTGGATTATATATCAACAACTCTAAGAGAACATAGTTCTGTTTCCACCTGGCTGCTCTTGCTACCTACTGGTAAGTGCTTTTCACTTGACTGCCCTCCCTGTTCACTCCTAAATGCATCTACTCTACATTGGAGCCTAGTTTTCTCAGCTTTCCAACATCAACTGAAGACCAGCAGCTCTGCAGAAATCCTCCAGCACACCAGTGCTGAATTAGGACTCCTGAGACATCCAGTCCCATGGACTGAGCAGCTACCAGGTTTCTTGATGCTCAAGCTTGTAAACAGCCATTGTTGGATTGCCATAAGCTAATATAATGGATTCTCTCTTTGATATTATGTTAGTTCATTCTATGGGTTTTTGTTAGTCTAGAGAACCTCAAATAGACACATGTAGGAATCACTATGTTGACTATGTTCACCTCAGAGTCTTCCTCAGTTCTCCCACTGTTTTCTGTATCAATAAGGGATACAAATATAAGAACATTAACTACAGACAGATCTTCACATTCCATTCTTTTACCATTTCAGTCAACTATCTTTGCAGATATGTTTTAATATTCAAATAAAAGTAACTTTTATTCTGTAATATGAGTGATCTGATTCTACTGTTTAAAAGTCGAAATTAATTTAATAGCTATCTTAGTTACTTCAACTTTTAAAATAATGAAATATTGTATACTTAGTGATAGGCCATTAATGATATTAAATCCATATTCAAACTGTGTATATATATGTATATATCACAAATCTAAGACATGATGGAAATAAAATGATGAGTTAAGAGTTGAAGTAGGAGTCAAAGAAAGAGGGTGAATGCTTTGGGGCTGGTAGGGAACTACAAGGTAAAGCACCAATGGAACAGGTGGGAAGGTGAGGCTCAGTTCTGGGGAGCTTAAGGAAGGATGCAGACGAGGTTTAAGAAGAGCAAGGGAGATGCTCACTCTGGCAAAAATACAAATGGAAAAAATTTGTGACTAAAAATTCTGCATTTGTGACTTTAGCTGAAGTGTACATGACATTCCTTAAATTGTTTGTAGGTTTAACATTTGGTAAAGTAAAAATTAGGGAAAATATCTCAATTCTTCATTTTATTGAGTTATCGATCAGCTTACCTGAAAAACACTAGATGCTTTCAAAGTCTCTTACAAATCTACCTTTCTCTTTAATTGGCTAAAATTGTTGAAATAAACACACAAGACTGTTTTTGATTAAATCACAAGGAAGAATCAAATAAAAGAAAACGGCATCTGTGATCCAACAAGAAAAAAAATTCCAATCTGTCAAAATGTTATTTTATTTTGTATCTTTGTTGTACCCAGCAAGTATGCCGCTTTGTTATTTTTAATCCTAGCTAGGAAAGTTTAAAGTTATTTTGGAAGGACATGTGAAACCAATACCAGCAGGGGTTTGTTCTTATCAATTTATGTCTCTAGTAAAGCTGTATTTTATTCTTTTTAAATGTGTTTTAATATTTAGCTCAAATATGAAAGTTCTGTTTAAAATGATGTGGTAAGTTGAAGACTGATAAAGACTAGGATCCCTTTTAGAAATTCTGACTAATATGGAATTTCTTGATTCTAATGGAAAAGGGAAAGAGAAGAAAGACTGAGGTTGGAGTGATATGAAAGTTGGGCTCATGTGCTGGCAAGATGGCTCAGTGGTTAAAGATGCTTGCCTGCAAAACCTAACGGCCCAAGTTTGATTCCTCACTACTCACATAAAGCCAGATGCCCAAGTGGAGCATGCATTTGGAATAATTTTGCAGTTGTAAGAGGCTCTGATGTGTCCATTTCCTCTCTTTCTCTGCTTGCAAATATATAATATATGATGTATAAAAATAAATAAATTTAAACAATGATGAAAGTTGGCTTCTACAAAAGGGAAAGGGGCTGGCAATGGAAGCAAGAAGAAAAAACAAGGTATTTGAAATGAGAAAAGAGTAAATAGTTTTTAAACTCCTCAGCTAGAACTTAATGTTGCACATCACAGAAGTTTCTTACAAAACCTTTAACACCAGTGGGCTCCAGAGCCTAAAGGGTACCCAGGGTAGGACCACCAAACAGTACCAAGTCCTTCAATGCCCTCCTTGAGGTATGGACAAAGCACTGGGTCACTTTAAAGCTTCCTAAATGTTGAACCTCAGGCCTCACTTAAAAAATAGCACATCACTGTCTTCATTTGATCGAGGTCCTCAAGCAATGCTTGTGTGTTTCAAGTTTGAGAGGCACCATTCTGAAAGTTCGGCTGTCTGCTTTATTCTGCTACAGACCCAACTGGGCTTTCAGTTACTGGTATTTGGACTATTTTGTATCATCTCTCCCTTTAAAAATATGCTCAAATTCTAACCCTATCTCTTGCTTGTAATGTGACATAATTATAAAAAAGGTCTTTGTAGATGTAAGCAAGTTAATGATTTGGTAATACGAGATTAAGGTGGGTCCTAAATCCAACAGGTACCTTTATGAGAAAAAGGAAAAGGAGGTTTGGGTACTGAGAGAGAAGGTACCAAGTAGTAGTTGAAGGACAGCCAAGAATTGCAGGCACATATCTGAGTGAGGTAGAAACAAGACAGAATCTTCTACTATAGACGAGATCGGGCGCGTTCAGGGTGGTATGGCTGTAGACAGATCTTCTACTATAAACTTGACAAAGGGTAGTACCCTGCCCACAGATTTCAGGGTGCTAGATACCAGAACCATGTGTTACCATGTGTTGTGTTAAATCATCATGTAACTGTGATATAACTGTGGTAACTATAAAGTACTAAGAAACATACAACTATCACTTTTAGAAATTCTGATTTAATTGTTCTGGCACATAGCCTGAACAATTTAGGATGTTTATTTATTTATTCTTTTCTTTTTTGCTTGTCTGTACCTAATGTGTGTGTGTGTGTGTTGTTATGCACATGTATTTGCCCATACATGTGTTCAGACATTGGCCTAGGGTTACAGAGCAATAACTCAGGTGTTCCACTCCATTGAACTTCCGCAAATTGAATTGGATAATAAAATGTGCTATGAACAGTATATTATTATTATTAGGAGAGAATTTTAAACAGCATACAGTTGAGAGCTATTACTTTACCTATGCATTGAAATGTATGTGAATAATAAGGTGGTTATTTGGCAGAAAACTTGACAATTCAATGTCGTATTCAGGAGGTGTCCACACAAACATGTGAGTTCTACTTTCTGCCCAAATCAAGTGTAAAAATGTTTTTTTTAAAAAAGGCTACAAAGTCTGTCAGACAGTCAGATACTAGAAAGAAGGATTGTGGGTAGATTATTAATAATTCATGATTTGTTTTATTTACCCATATATTCTAGTGTTTCTACCATAAACAAGTAGACAATTTTTCATAAAAATAGAGCTACTTTAATTTTTTAATAAGAGTCAAAAGCAAGTAGCATATGATATGACAAATATTCATGGTAAATTTGTAGGACATTCCAGGAACCCTGGATACAGTGAATATGAGCGAATCATACATGTAAAGACTGAGGAAATGCTCCAAGCATGATTCCTACCCTTTCATCAAGATTATTACCTCTTCTTGGCCTGAGTGACCTCTGGATAAAAACTTCTAAGCTTTCCTACTTTCCTAGAGAAAATCCAAAGTAAATTACAGGAAGCACATTAGTGCATCTAACTTCTGTAATTATTTCTCAGTAAGGACAGAAGCACAGGATGATACCACAACACAGATTGTGTGTTAGCAACTGAAAAGAGGAAGTTAAAATTTAATGGATTACTTTAATCATGGCAGGCAATGTAACAACTTTGTAAATGAAAGCCCATTCAATTGTTACCTCTGCCATAGGAAGTAGGTAATGTAAGTAAAACTCTGGACTCAGGTATGGTCACAAATTTAAGTGCCAGAGTCATGTCTGATTACCAAACTCTCTGGTTTCTCATCCAGAAAGGGTTTGGATTTTAAATTCATGATACAATGATATGCATGAAGGACCAAGATTGTTAATTTCCACAAAGTTATATTTAATGTTAGATTTAATATGAAACCACAGAACTGGGGAAAAATGCTAGGAGAAACACTAGTTTAAAGAAAATGGGTATAAAAAGTAAGATTATGAATAGTTGAAAGATAAGAGAAAATTCATTTGGGGAAGATAAGTTAGGTAGACTATAGGAAAGGGAAGAAAAAGTGATCCTTTTATGAGTGTGTATGCTTACTAATAAGTAATTTTGATATTTTTTATGTCACACATTTCCAAATAAATGCCCCATTTAGTTTCTGATGTCTGGATTAGCGAGGCAGAGAATTCCACAACCTCCAGTGTATAAAAACGAGATTCAACTAAGAGGATCTCCATTGGCCCTATGGAACCTGTGATGGTAAAGTTTTGTTGTCAGCTTGATTTGTTAGCAATCTCTGGTGGGTTTCTGAGGTTGTGCACAGGAAGACAGCCCTCTCAGTAGGGGCAGGAAACCAAGGAGAGCTAGAAACAGACATCCTTTGCTGGGAGGGCAGGGCAGGAAGGAAATTCCAGAGACTAAGAGAATCAACAAGTCTGGAGAAGGGTTACAAGACCCACCCTAAGGCTATACAAAGGGGAAAGAGATCTCTCTCGGCTGCTGCCTAGCTGCTGGAACTCTGATTGTTCTCTGGGAGTGCGCTTGTCTTTGGTGGTGGTTTTTCTCTATGTGTATTTTTGGTATTTTTTTAAAAAAACTTTTTTTTTTTGGTTTTTCTAGGTTGGGTCTCTCTCTAGTTCAAGCTGACATGGAATTCACTGTGTAGTTTCAGGCTGTCCTTGACCTTCTGGTGATCCTCCTCTGCCTTCAAATTCTAGGATTAAAGGTGAGTGCTGGATTAAAGGCGGGCACCACCACATCCAGCTCCTGTGTGGTTCTTTAAGATCAATAAAACCTTTCCTCCCATGACCTGTGCCTGGTGGAGGTTCATCCCAGTGGCATGTGAGCTGACTTGGACAGAACCCTAGACATTTAGTATTGTCAGAATGAGATACAATGATAAAACCAGCAAACTAGGAATATAAAGTAAGAATTTTTTGTTTGTTTTTTTGAAGTGGGGTCTTGCTCTAGCCCAGGCTGACCTGGAATTCACTATGTATTCTCTGGGTGTCCTCACAGCAATCCTCCTACCTCTGCCTTCTGAGTGATGGCAATAAAGGTGTATACCACCATACCTAGTGCTGGGATTAAAAGTGTACACCACCATGCTGGGCTGAAGAAAATATTTTCAACCTGATAAGTGACATCAATGAAAAACAGCTAACATACTTAATATTGACAATCAGAGCCTTCTGCTTAAAACAAGGGACAAGACAGTAATTATTTATTTATTTGCAAGAAGAGAGAGGGGTAGAAGAGAGATAGAGTGAACAGATGTACAAGGAACTCCAGCAACTGAAAATAGATTCCAGATGCATGCACCACTCTGCAACTGGTTTTACATGGGTACTAGGGAGTCAAACTTGGGTTGTTAGGCCTTGCATGCAAGCACCTTAACCACTGAACCATCTCTCCAGCCCCCTTTCTTTGTTTAATATTTTGTTTATTTGTAAGCAGAGAGCCACAGAGAATGAAGGAGAGAGGGAGGGAGGGAGGGAGGGAGGGAGGGAGAGAGAGAGAGAGAGAGAGAGAGAGAGAGAGAGCCTCTAGCCACTGCAAAAGAACTCCAGATGCACTTTGTGCATCTTCCTTATGTGGGTACTGGGGAATTGAATCCAGGTCCTTAGGCTATGGAAGCAACTGCCTTAACTGCTGAGCCATCTCTCCATCTCTATAGACCCTTCCTTCCTTCTTTCCTCCCTTCCTTCCTTCCTTCCTTCCTTCCTTCCTTCCTT
>PVHP010028349.1:0-23292 GCA_004024765.1 Zapus hudsonius | reverse complement strand
TCTGCCACAGCACTGCAAACAGCGGCAGGAAGGTGTGCCAAACTCTGGCAAGGGGAAGCTGGCTTATAACCCCATAAGCCCGCCCCTGACAACACAGCTCCATCGAGGTTGTAAAACCCAAACTGCCATCAGCTGAGGATCGATCTATCAGAACACATTCAATTGTTTGTGGGGGACACCTGTATCAAACCATGACAGGATCCGTAGTGTGAAGCTTCACTTAACTAAGCTTCACTAGCAGCTTGAAACATCTTCCCAAGACTCAAGAAATACAAAAGGGGAAATTGAAATACAAGGGCAAATAAAATTAAAGAGAGAAACAACACATATACTCACATGCAAAAGTTAGTAACTGTTTATAGATAAGTACATATTTTATGTAGTTGTTCTTGAATTTCCACCCTCATTTTCTTTCTTAATTAGTTCTTTGACAATTTCACACATGTTGATATTTTATTTTGATCATGTAAACCAATATTTACCTCTTCTGATCCCCTTTCGAATCTGCTGAGTCTCTTCTTATCACCACTATCACAGTGGTACCCCAATGTAGAAAATGACTCCTCTTCATCCAGCTTCTCAGGAGAAGAGCCTTATGAGACCTCCCATATCCATGATTGAATGCCAACTAGTCCTATTTGTGTAGATAAACCACTGCTAAGTTTCATGAGCTCTAAGGCAGTGTTATGTCCTGAGGACAGAGTTCTACAACACTCCTGCACACCTCCCAATTCTTACATTCTGTCCTCCGCTTCCTTCGACATGTTTTCTTTGTATGAAAAGTGGTGATATTTATGTCTGTGTAGAGTTGAGTGCTCAACAGTCACTTTTTCTAACTAGTTTGACCAGTTATGATACTCAACTTTAACTACCACTTTCAGGGAAAAAGCTATTCTTTTGTCCAAGAGCGAGAGTGGAACTAATCTGTTGATAGAAACATCAATAAGCATAAGATAGATTGACAATATTTCTATTTAGCACAGTATTAGTGGTTCCCTGCCTTAGAGCAATGACTTACAACCATGGGCTTTTACTAGCTTTAATATATAGACATGAATTCCCTCTTTTGGAGAGGGCCTCAAGCTCAATCAGGGAGTGGGTATTCATCCCTATACCAGTTATTCATGCAGCTATTGCTTCAATGAACACATCTGCCTGGCCAGTCAGTACCGTATTAGTCAAGTTCCATGGTTGACTGAGACTCTTTATGAATTTTCCCACAGAGGCCTGAAGAGTACTTTCTGGTGTTACAAGAGCTAACAAGCATGGACAAAGAAATGCAGCTGCGAACACTTAATTTGTTCTGAGAGGAGAATTTGTAATATCTTTTCATGTCATACACACACAACTTACAAATTCATACACATGTTTTAATATTCATATATGCATATATAATTTAAATGTTTGTATTTGAAGCAAATTTAATATTAGATTAATTGTCATTCTATAATCTTAATTTAATGACATTGTATAATTTTTTTTAATATATATTTATTGTCCATAATGTGTTACATTATTTAGTGGGCAAACCATGCGTTGTTATCCCGAATTCCCAATTCCCCCCCTCCCCATCCCTGATCAGTTGTATATCCTCCTCTGTGGGCTGTCTGTAATTTTTAAACTATATAATTACATTTAGTTATGTTAGCTATTATGATTTCTATATTATAATCGTGAAGCTCCATAGTAGCTCTTCAGTCGTAAGTGGTATGATCCTTTATCCCTGCAATTCTACATGAATAAGTGAATTATCGGACATAACACTTGTATTTGTAATGCTTTTTGGCTCTTTGATCATTCCCCTGTAGCCCTTCAGTGTTGGGGCTAATGTCCTACCTTTCTCTTATTTCTCCATTTCTCCCATCTTACCAGCAAAAGTCCAGGAGGAGATTGACCATGTGATTGGCAGACATCGGAGCCCCTGTATGCAGGACAGGAGCCACATGCCCTACACGGATGCTGTGCTGCATGAGATCCAGAGATATATTGATCTTCTCCCCACTAGCCTGCCCCATGCAGTGACCTGCGACATTAAATTTAGGAACTACTTTATCCCAAAGGTAAGCTTGTTTCTTCTCTACTGATGACATTTCATTAGGCGTTCCTAAATTCACAGAATGGCTTCAATTCTCTACCAACTGAAGATAAAAGAGTGACAGTTATTACAATTGTCTTCCTAATGGACTTGTGTGGTTTCATATTTGAGACCTTTCTTGCTCCTAAATATTTCTTTGACAGTGCTTGGGTCTTCATGATTCCAAGGAATGATCCAAGTTTATTGGTTCAATTTTTCATCACTCTGGAATTTTTAACATAAAGGAAATACAGCTATAAGTAATTGGAAAGAATTTTATATTGATTGGTTCCTTTCATGAAGAAGTTTCTGTTCTTAATTTATTTATAGTTTGTTAAATATTTTCTGTTGAGTTTTATTGTTAATGCAGTGATTTATAAAATTTTCTTTAATTTTTCTGAGTACTGAATATTGTAATTTTTAGTGTTTTTATTTATTTCATTTTTTTGAATAACATGCTTTATTCCTGTTGATCTTAGTAATGACATAGGTGTTGAGACTTTCAATCAGATCATTTTAACATGTGGTTGACAGCGTTGCTTTCTAGGGTATGAAGTTAAATAATCTTTACTTGTAGAACATTACTGGTATTTTCTATTTATCATCTTAGAGAGATAATGCAAAATAAAAGACATTGTTTATTCATAAGTATATAAGGAATAACTGTGCTTGTTCTAGGGACAGAATTGTAGGAAAGACACACATTTTGTTGCCCTTTTCAAACTAATAAATGAGAGCGAGGATACAAGTAAATCATATATAAATAAAACATTGGAACATTACATTTTTTGAACTGTACCAAGTCATTTCAAGTAATATCATAGTTTATTCTGGGGGTTAGAATAGGGCAAGAGAAAAGACAAAAATAAGTTGAAGTATTCATAATATATTAGGTGATTTATATATAGCCTTTGTTGTTGTTGTTGAGAAATGTTCCCTCCATCCCAAGTCTCTCCAGGGTTTTGATAATCAAGTGATGCTGTATTTTAGGCTTGTTCTACCCCAGCACATGCCACCCGTTCCCAGGGTCAGTCACCTGTTTGAGGGGACTGTGTGTGGAGGAGGGCTAATCATTCACCCTCTCCACAAACTCAAACTCAGCCAGCCTGAATGGGAGATAATGCAGGAACCAGCTCACTCCAATGTGGGAGTCTAGTAGGTTTCCCTTTAGCCCTGGATGTGCCACAGATCATTTAGGAATAATAGATTCCTAATTGGGCCCCTTCATGTAAAGACCCAGTGGGAATCTCCCAGGTTCCTTTGAAGTACTCTATTCCCCCATATCTTGCCTTGTTTCACTCCTGGAGTTCTAGCAAGGGTATAAATCTTCCATCCTGACTGGAAGTTCTGGGTGGTTTTCTTTGTGTCTACCTTTCCAATTCTTGTGCTGTAATTTTTTTCATGGTATTATATTATTGGTTGAAGATATCTAGGAGAGCATTGTCCAAAACTGAAGAGAGTAGACGTTCATGTTGCATTTTGGTCAGGAGTAATGAGCTCAATTTAATCTTGCTTCATATTGGATGTCCTAAGGAGATGTGAGAGGTATTGTATATCAGTTTAAGAAAATTCTCCCCCCCATGTTTTACTTTGAAGTGAGTTTTGAATGAAAATGTGTACATATACTTCAGATATGATTAATAAACATAGTTTAATAAATTCTCCTGGGGGACATTTATTCAAAACTACCACAGCAGTGACAACCACGCAATATTGTACATCTGTGATTCGACAGTGCATTATTCAAGAAAAGTTCACTATTAACTGGATCCAAAGCTTATTCTCAAAGCCCTGTGACCATATACACACTGAACATTCCACCTTCCAACAGAGTATTGTATTTGAATTGCGTCCATGTGAGTTGTGAGCTGTGTCAAAAGTAAAGTGATAAATTACAGCAGCAGGTGGTGATGAACTGATGTGTTCAAGGTTGAGGACAGGATTCAGGAGTGTTGACACTAAATATCTCATTACTTAGCTTTTCAAATGTCACCAGAGGTCCTTTATCCACATCACACCCACTGGTTGAAACACCTACTCATAATATGAATGGTTTTACTGCAAATGTCTTGCTCTTCTTTGACTCTTCCATTCCTTCTGTGGACCAGAAGACTGAACTAAGTGATTATTATGAAGACTTTTATCTCCACAACTTCTTTGTAACTGGGTTTATCTGTGTCTGCTGCTTCTAGGGCACAACCATATTAACCTCACTGTCATCCGTGCTGCATGACAGCAAGGAATTTCCCAACCCAGAAACCTTTGATCCTAGACACTTTCTAGATGCAAATGGAAAATTCAAGAAAAGTGCCTACTTCATGCCTTTCTCCTCAGGTAACAGAAATTCACTTCCATGCCTCCTGCTGATTTTGTGAGACTAGCCTGGTGAGAGATTTACCCATTGCTGGGAAAACAGGTCAATGAGGAGAAATAATCACCATTTTGTTCACATCATTCCTCACCCTTAAGTGTAACATGAAATGAGCAGCTTTCTAAAGAAATGCATTTTAGGTCTTTCAAAGGTGTTAACAGTAAAGAATTAAAAGGACACCTTCTAGGCAATTAATAGACTTAACCAATCACTGGAGTAGGACATTTTCTGCGAACTGTTAAGATCAGAAGCTAACAGCTAACTATAGATGTGGAGACATCGTGGAAGTGGCAGGATTCCGTGTAATGATCTTGGACACCCAGCTCTTCCATCCTTCAGAATCATGCATCTTGAATGCTAGATCTCTACACTTGAGGTGTGTGAGTTGGGTCTCTGACCAATGGACACCATTCATTAATGATCTGAGGGTGATATCAAATTCATCACCTTCTTCTGTTGATGCAAGCATTCTGATATTAGTTTTTTTCCACAATACTTGGAAAACAAGTATGTTTGAATCATATATTTATTAAAATTGCATATTAGTCAGGTGAGAGAGAAGTCTGTTGTTTGTCTCTTTGCCTAACTAGCTGTTCTTACTTCCATTGACCTACAGTGTTTCCTACACACACACACACACACACACACACACACACACACACACACACACACACATTATTCTCTAAAAGGTGTAGTTACCTTCTTTGGCATTTTTTTTTCTTTCCAGGAAAACGGATGTGTGCAGGAGAGGGCCTGGCCCGCATGGAGCTGTTTCTATTCCTGACCACCATTTTACAGAACTTCAAACTGACACCAGTGGTTGACCTTAAAGATCTGGATATAACCCCAGTCGCCAATGGATTTTCTTCTTTGCCAACAGATTACGAGCTCTGCTTCACTCCTCTCTGAAACTATCAGCTTTCCTAGTTCTGTCCTTCTTGTTCTATAATCCTCTCATGGGCATCATTCACATCCTTCCCCCTCCCACAGCCTCCCTGACATCTTCCCATTGCCTCAAGATCCACGGAGCATCCATCATCCGCTGTGCAGTGTCTGGAGTCACTGCTCACATATCTACAACTTCCTATTAGCAGTAACACTTTTGCTATCCAACTCAAGTGCTAATATGTCTCTAAACCTGAATTATTACTGTAGCTTTGGTGAGAGACAGAGAAATTATTACTGGATGAGAATTTTGGCTTCTGCATGTTCTTAATAATAAATAATTTTGCATGATACTTTAGTTCTCAGACTTTCCTTACAATTTAGGAAAGAATTTTTAAGAAAGTCCAACCAGACATGGTGTTTCACGTAATGAAGAGAATAAGCAATGTGAAGGGTAGTGTGGTAGACAAGATCTGTGGTGAATGATAATAGTGTCACTGGAGGAATTTATAATTGATACAGTTAAATATTTTCAGAAGAAACTCCAATGTGTAGAGAAGGACTATGAAGACACGTCACAGGAAGGTATATTATTCAGGGCAGATGTCATATCTCTGGTAGTTTTGAGTAAATGTCCCCCAATAGAATTTATTATAATTGTGAATTATCTCTAGCCTTTTGGCTGGAGGAAGTGTCACTTTGGTCTGGCCTCCTGGGGCCTTGCCCTGAGGTATTTCTAAATTGGATGCAAAATTCTAGGGATATATATGCAAAACAGCTTCCGGAACCCAGGCCTGGCAGTCCTGCTGCTTGTGAGTTAGAGTCACAGTGTGCTTGCCTGAGGTTCTGGTGGTAGGTGTCTCTCTCTGCTTGCTTCTGTGAAAGGGAGCCAGCCTTTTTTCTTATTTTCCCCTGGGTCTGTTACTTCAATAAATACTTTTTTCCCCAAAATTGTGCCTGGTTTCGAGATTCACCCTAGCAGCATGTGGCTGACTATGACAATATCCTTACTTTGGTATAAATTATGTACAAATAATTTTGTAAAATTACATGTTATTTTCACTTTAATTTACAAGTCATCATCTTGTAGCTGGGACAAAGCACCAAACCAGAAGCAGCTTAGGAAGAACAGGATTGATTTTGAGTGATGATATCCAGAGGAAGTTTCATTATGGTGTGGAAAGCATAGCACGAGCAGAGAGCTGGACATCACAAATTCTCATGTTATCAGAGAAGCAGCAGCAAGTTTGTGGTCACTCTTACTGGCAAGCAGGGCTGGGGAATTCAATCCCCAAAGCTGCTCCTGGTTCTTCACCTCTTCCTGCAGGGCTCCATCTCCCTAAGGCACTCACTACCAGTTGGGATTGAGCCTGCAGCTTATTCACAAGCACATGGGGCTGTGATGGTCATTTCACATTCAAACCAGCACATTCATGTTTCTACCTTGTAACTGAGTATGAATTTATGTTTTCATATTTCTTTGTAAAATATATACTTATTTTCAAGCAGAGAGAAAGGGCATGCCAGGGTCTACAGTCACTGCAAACACACTCAAGATGTATGTGCTACATTGTGAATCTGGCTTTATGTAGATACTAGGGAATAAAACCCAGAATATTATGTTTTGCAGCTTTATGTAGGTACTAGGGAATAAAACCCAGAATAATATGTGTTTCTTAACCACTGAACTATCTCTTCAGCTCCTATTTATATATTGCTAACAGTAATGTAATTCTGTACTTCTCTATAAAACAATAATAAAATTATCAGAAAAGTCATATTTCTAATATTTTAATACATTGTCTAATTATGTTATACCCAAGTTGAGGGCAATTTTATGTTATAGTCTGGAGCCATTTCCATAGTTTAATCCCTTTCATGTGCACAATTGTTCATTCAATGTATAACAAGTTGTAGTTATTATCTTCCATTCCTATGCATTGATTAATAGTAAAAGAGAAGTGAGATCAATCATTACCCTTCCTCGTCTCATGCTCTAGTGGAAGTACTTTCTCTGGAATTATAAAACTAATATAGTAGGGCCTAGATGGACACGCACACATCTGTACATACTTGAATATATGATTACACATTAAAACACACTATGATATATGTACATAGAATACATATGGAATAAAATATGGTTCTTTAAAAATTGTACTCAAAATATTTATATTTTGTACAATTTACTATTTTCTATTAAAAGATATGCCAAGAAAATTCTTTAGGATGTACAAACATTACATGTAACTATGTTTTGTTTTTAGGAATTTTATACTCTTACATCAAATATATTTCAATTACACCTATTTGACACTGATACATATTCTACTGTGCAAAGATTCTTTGTTGAGGCAAGAGATCATGAATACACAAAACATATTGTTTTTCACTCATTCCTGGGACAAAATTAAACTGATAATGGTTTTATAATCATCTTTAGGTGGCCTGTAGTAATATTTATTTTGTGTAATCAACACAATTCAATGTCTATCTTTCATTAGTACTTCCTGGAAAAATACAGTATGTTCTTTGGTAATATCAATTCCATGTCTATTTGAACTACAGAATAGAGTGTGTTTCTGTTTTGAAATGTCAAATTGCAATATATTACACATTGCACTTATTTCTTCACAAGTGTTTCAATTAAGAAGAATATATATAAGTGTCAAAATACATATTTGTTTATGTCTTTGAAACAAAAAAAGATATGAAAGTTTAATATAGAGACTTACACATTTAGGTGGACAGAATCTCATGAATTCAATGTTTAGGTGAGCAAGAATAATGGTATTGTAACTGATTTTTGTGTCAGCTGATATATAGCCTCTGGAAAGTTATATTAGTTTAGAAGTTTTTAGAATTATAGCTTATAGGTTTTCTGTTGTTTAACTTTACAAGACTGTGGCAAATTGTACCTTTGTTGTAATAAAATATAGTGGCAAATAATTTAGATGATTGTATCAAGCCATTCTTAGGAAAAGCAAAGACAACAGTTGAAATTTTCATACAAAAATTTGGAACCACTGCCTAAATTGTATTTTGCTGGTGATACAGTCAACAAGACCAACACTGAGATCTGATTTTCTTCTGCTGCAGAAGTACATACATGCCACAGTTACAGACTTAGATGGTGAATGAAAAATTGCAGGGAGAGGTTGAAAAAGTACTGCTAGTGTTCTGCATCTTTTCTGTCTTGGAGAAGTCTCAGTATTTAACCTTCTTGCCATAAGCTGTAATCAGGAGGAAGATTGAAAAATGTGGAGACAATGTCTGTTGGAAAATGAGTAAATGTTGGACCTCTGCTATGTTTTCTTGGGAGATGATCTATGGTAGGAATGATCCATACACATAAGCCTGGTGTTACAAATTAATTCATTATAAAAGGTAACTTTAATGACAGGAAAATCTTGCAAGTGCTTTTTATTATTCTAATTAAAATCTGGGGTAAAGAAAATACAGCTCACATCACTGAAATGTAATAAAAATCCAAGCACTGAGTTAATCTGAGCAAACTTCCATCATGGAACTGGTGAGAAAAGTGTTTTGATTTAGACTGAAGATATAAGTGAATGAATTTGAACATTATTTTTTTTTTTTTTTTTTTTTAAATATTTTATTTACTCATTTTCAAGTAGAGAGATGAGAGAGAGAGAGAGAGAGAGAGAGAGAGAGAGAGAGAGAGAGAGAGAGAGAGAGAGAGAGAGAACACAGGGCCACCACCTTGTGGGTCTGGCTTATGTGGGTCCTGGGGAATTGAACCAGGGGCCTTAGGCACAAGAAGCAAGTGCCTTAACCGCTGAGCCATCTCTCCAGCCCGAACATTATTTTTATACTCTATAATACATTTGTAAAGTACACTAATAATTTTTTCCTTTACAAATTATTTTCAAAATTTATTTATAAAGTTGTCTAGTAGTTCAGCATATATGAAACATACATTTTTCTGGTGTCCACTTACATTGAAAAGAATATAACTTAATTGAAATTGAGAATTAATACTTAGAATTTGAAAAGAACTCAAAACCTAAACCATGAAATATCAAGCAACTTTTCAAAGAAAGATATTTAATTGGCCCATAAACACCTAAAGAGTTGCTCAACGTTCTTAGCTGCCAGGTGTGGTACCCTGCTAATGGGGCATGGAGGATGTAGGGTTTTGCTGAGTCTGGCAGGCTTCTGGGACTGTCTCCTCTTTATAAGGAAGTTGAGGCAAAGTCTGAGGGCCCCTATAAATCCTAGCAATCCTGAACACTCCACACCCCAGGCAGGCCACAGCTGTCCCCTGAGACTAGCAGGCAATTTAAAGCCTTAGTCCAGCTACAATAACATACCTAAGCAATAAGGTTACATTTCCTCTGCTGACATCACAATTCTATACATGTCCATGTATAGTCACATAACCCCCTCAATCTATCTAGGCAAAATAGGTATCCAAAGAATACTGGCCCCTGCCAATCTCCTTGCTTCCTATGCTTCTACCTCTGACTTTCCTCTATATAAGCAACTGCTATCTATACAATAAAATGAGAATTGCCCACTGCTGCGTTCTCCCGAGAGTCTCATCTCTCGTTCGGCTCACAGCTATTCCAAGCCACTGCTCACCCAGCCCCGTGGGTGAACAGGGAGTTGATGCACGCTGCAACTCCCTAACTAACCCACGGACCCAGAGCCAGGGAATTACAAACTAAAAAGACATTGAGATTCCGTCTCATTCCAGTCATAATGGCAATCATCAAACTCTCAAATGCTGGTGGTGATGGTGGGAAAGAGTAACCCTTGTCTACCCCTGGTGGGAGTTACATCTGTCAGGGCCCAGGAGACACGACAGAGGGAGTGCTGATTGAAATATGAGTTTTGCTCCCACTGCTAGCCTGACAACCAGCTCCAAGGTGATGGCAATAGACATCGAGGACACTCAGAACTTATCAAAGCAGAAATCCAGAGGTTGTAGAGAGCTCAATACTATATACTCCTACCAAGACTCTGAAAACATTGTGGAATATGTCATTTTTTCTTTCAGCTGAGTAAAATTCCATCGTGTAAGTATACCACGGTTTCGCTGTCCATTCCTCCATGGATGGGCATTTGGGTTGATTCCAATTCTTAGCTATTATGAATTGAGCTGTGATAAATATAGTTGAACAAATGTTTCTGCGTTGAGATGTGACATCTGGTGGATAGA
This sequence comes from Zapus hudsonius, assembly GCA_004024765.1. NCBI lineage: Eukaryota > Metazoa > Chordata > Mammalia > Rodentia > Dipodidae > Zapus > Zapus hudsonius. The sequence goes on along the minus strand of PVHP010028349.1, from coordinate 12,777 downwards.
AGCCTAGTAGAAGAATAGCTGGGTCCATTGGTAGTTCTATGTCCATTCTGTTCGGAAGTCTCCACACTGGTTTCCATAGCAGTTGAACAAGTTTGCAATCCCGCCAGCAGTGAATGAGGGTTCCTTTTTCCCCGAATCCTCGCCAGTAACGATTGTTGTTGGTTTTCTTTATGATTGCCATTCTGACTGGGGAAAGGTGGTATCTCATTGTGATTTTGATTTGCATTTCCCTGATGCTTAAGGATGCTGAGCATTTTCTCAGGTGAGAAAAGGCCATTTGTGTTTCCTCCTCTGTGAAATCTGTGTTGAGATTAGCGCCCCATTTTGTGAGGAAGCAGTTTGCTTTTTTATTAATTTTTTGGGGTCTCTGTAGGTTCTGGAAATTAGGCCTCTATCTGAGTTGTAGCTGGCGAAAATCATCTCCCAGTTTGAAGGGGGTCTATTGACTTTGAGAACTGTGTTTTTGTCTGTACAGAAGCTTTTGAGCCTGATCATGTCCCATTGGTTAAGTGACTGTTGCACTTCCGGGGCTACTGGAGATTTGCTCAGGAAGTTGTTTCCTACTCCTATCTCATGTAGGGTTCCTCCTATATTTTCTTCCAGGGTTTTCAGGGTTACAGGATTGATATTGAGGTCTTTGATCCATTTGGAGTTGATCTGTGTACATGGTGAAAGGAGTGGGTCTATTTTCATTTTTTACACATGTTTATCCAATTTGTCCAAAACCATTTGTTGAATATGCTATCTTTAGCCCAGCTTACATTGTTGGCACCCTTGTCGAAGACTAAGAAGCTGAACTTACTTGCATTAAAGGCTGGGTCTTCAATTCTTTTCCACTGGTCAGACTATCTGTTTTTCTGCCAATACCATGCTGTTTTAGTTACTATGGATTTGTATGGTGATACCTCCTGCGTAATTTTTTTTTTTTTACTCAGAATAGTTTTAGCTATTCGAGGTCTCTTACCCTTCCATATAAATTTGGAGATTATTTTATCTATGTCTGTGAAGAAGGAGGTAGGGATTATTATTGGCATTGTGTTGAATCTGTAGATTGCTTTTGGCAGGATTGCCATTTTTACTATATTGATTCTTCTTATCCATGAGCATGGAATATCTTCCCATCTAGTCACATCCTCCTCTATTTCCCTTTGAGTGTTTCAATATTTTCTTATATAAGTCTTTCACTGCCTTGGTTAGTGATATTCCCAGTTATTTGATTTTGTTTGAGGATATAGAGAATTGGACAGTTTCTCTGATGTTTTTTCCGATTGTTTGTCTTCTGTATATAGAAAGGCTACTGATTTTTGTGTATTAATTTTGTATCCTGCCACTCTGCTGAAGGCATTGATCACCTTCAGGAGTTTGTTGATGCTGTTCTTTGGATCTGATATGTATAAGATCAGGTCATCTGCAAAGAGGGATTGTTTCACTTCTTCCTTTCTGATTTGTACCCTTTTATGCTGTTCTCCTGTCTTATCGCTTGTGCTAGAACTTCAAGCACTATAAAGAGCACTGGTGGTCCTTCACCAGGATAACTGTAAACTCTACGCAGACTAGTAGAAAGAAGTGAGAGGTTATGAATGAGAGGTAAGGGATGGTGGGAGGATAATGGCTTATGAATGAGGTTAAACCATATTAGGTTCAAAAACATAAAATCCTCATGAGTGTACTGTAACCTATTGAGAAAGTAGTAGGAGTTGACTGGCAAGAGGGGCCATGAGTGGTAGGGGAGAGAGTCTAAGCCTGTGAACAGTTAGATCAGTCTAACAATCCCTGGCTCCAACCACCGGTTCCTTTCATCACTTGAGATGTTGACCAAAGCGACCCATGAGGCTCCAACAACAAGACAGAATTCTGTAAAAGCCCTTCCCCAGGCCTGAGGCAAAACCCTGTTGCTGAAGAAACCACAGAATGCTATAGACCAGCATCAGGAGACACTTTGAGGTCTGGAACGGTATCCAGCTCCCAGAAGGTAGTTAGTGTAGTGCTGGAAGGTACTACACAGGCTGCCAGGGGAAACTGATCAACAACAGCTGGAGCCCACTAAATAATGTAACTCATTATGGACAATAAAAATAAAAAAAATTGTGGAATAGGGGATAGAGAGAAGGTAAGAGCTCCTGATCTTGGGCAAGTAGGGCCTTCCAGCAGACCACACCAAATCTTACACATCCTCTCTTCTGCTCCTACCTCCTGCTGCCACCTACCTCTCCATAACCCAGCAGGTAGGCCTTTCCATGGAACTGCTACTGGCCTTCCTTCCACTCTCACTTCTTGGTTCCACCCACCTCTCCCACACACAGGCAGGTAGGTCCCCTGCAGGCCTGCCCCTTGCCTTGCCTCATCTTCCTTCCATTCATGCCCCTTGGATCCACCCACCTCTCTCACTTGCTGGGAGGAAGACCCTTCCACTGGCCAATCCCTGACTTATACCCCCTTCTTTCTGCTCTTGGTGGCCACTGCCACCCACCTCTCCTGCTACCACATCTCCTGATTCTGGACAGGCCCCTCTGATGGACAACCACTGGCCTTGCTCCACATACCTTCCCAACCTGCAAATATTCTATTCCAGCCACAATTCCTGAGTTTGACAGTGAGAGATAAACACCTGATCACCTGAAACATATCACCAAAGAACAAGAAAGCCACCACTCATTTCATAGGGAATTTTTAAATGAAATTAAAGAGGTGTTCTGGGTTAAGATGGTGGCATGGTAGAGACACCATAGTAGTCAGTAGGTAGAAAAAAGGCAGAAAAACAGGGAAACACCCCCTTCTTCTGAAGACAAAGGGGAAAGAGAAGAAGTTCTGCTCTGAAATGCCTCTAAGCCCCAGTAGAAAGGCAGAGCTGAGACTACAGCCAAAGGATATCTCTGACCTCCAAATGATATTATATACCAGATACCAGCCCAGAACTGCCCGCATACCCATAACCTCTGCAATTCATACACCTGTGGTTACAGCACTATCCCAAACCAAACTGCCCAGAACAAAACACTCAATGAATACCCAACACTAGCATATATTGGCTCCCATATTCAGAAAACCAGACCCTTGTCTAGAAATGAAAAGAAACCAATGTTAAAAACACACACAACACATCAACCTGACAGTCCTCCACCTAGGACTCCTAGGCTCACAATGAAAGATGCCACTGAGAATGCAGAGGAGATAACAGAACTCTAATCCAAAAATGAGAACAAATTCAGGTCATAACTGTAATGAGATCATGACCAGGATAATGGCTGAGATGGAAACTGTCAAAGAAGAAGTAAATGAGATGAAACTCAGAAACACAAGCATAGCCATCAGACTCGACTTAATGGAAAAAATCAGAGTGACTTCAAAATCACATTAAGTAAAATAAAGGAGAATGAACTAGGTGAGAACCTGCTGTTTAAGTTTGATGAGGACATAATCAATCTTTGCAATGAATTCCAGGAAACATTAACAAAAACAAAACCAGATTGGAAATAGGAACTCAGCCAAGAAATGGAGCCTATGAACAAAAATATAACAGAAAGGAAAAATCAAATATACATTTTAAAACCCTCCTTTGAGTCACACAATCGCAGAGTTAATAATCTTGAATTCAGATTCTCAGACTTTTAAGATAATAGAGAAGAAATTAATAGGGATTCCAAAATCTACAACAAATTCAAAACTCATATAAATAAAATATGAGGGATCTGTGGGATATCCTAAAAGACCAAATATTAGGACCTGGGGATCCCAGAGAAAGTAGAAACCTAGGACAAATGCATAGAAAATATTTTCAACAAAATATAGAAGAAAAATTTTCCAAATCTTACAAGAGAAATACCAGTCCAGATACAAGAGGCTCACAGAACTAGACATGACTGGACCAAAGAAGAGAACTCTCCAAGACATATCTTAGTTAAGATGCCAAACATAGAGAGCAAAGAGAAATTGCTAAAGGCAGCCACAGAGAAACAACTCTCATTATTTATAAAGGTAAACCTTTCAGACTTACCTCATACTTCTCATTAGAAACCATGAAGGCCTGAAGGACTTAGAATAATGCTCTCCAAGGCCTAAAATTATGGCTTCTAATGTAGGCTACTGTAATTGTAAAAGCTATCCTCATAATAATGGAGAATTGAAAGTGTTCCATTATAAAATCCAGCTCTACAGTTATATGAACACAAAGTCAAACTTACAGAAAATACTATGGGAGTTGTTTTACACAGAATAAGAAAGCAACAAAACACAAGAGCCCAACAGAGTGCGAGCATGATAACCAAAATTATTGGGCTAATAACATGTGAGACATCAACCCCATTAACTCTCCATCATGACAGGGTTTAAAGCAAACCTCACAGCTCTGTGAATATAAATGGATTTAACTCCCCTGTAAAAAGATATAGGTGACCAGGTTGGATCAGAAAAATGGACCCTTCCATTTGTTGCCTTCATGAAATGCACCTCACCTCAGAAGACAGAAACCTTCTATTAATAAAATCTGTCAGTGAACAGTGAGACTCTGAAAGGAAATGGAAAGAATTGGGGGTGTGTAATGGGAGTGATGGGGGACTCATACAGTAAACTAAACTAATAATGAATGGACATCATAAAGCCCTAGCTTATATACAGTAAGCTACTCCCTGGTATGAGGGGCCATGGATAGAATGGGAGGAAATCTAACCTCAATAATAATTGCTGAGGCCTGTATCTACCTGTCCCAGTTATTGGTTCCTTTCCATGCTGAGCTGTCAACCAAAGAGAACCATGAGATCCCCAAAATGTGACAGACTTTTTTCAAAGCTTATGAGTATCTGTCCAAGACCTAAGGTAATACCCTATTGCTGAAGAAATCACAGAGTGTCATCAAACAACAAGAGACCCTGCTACATCCAGCACGGTAACCAGCTCCCAGATGGAAGCATGTGTATCAATGGAAGGGGTTACATGAGCTGCCAGGGGAACTTGGTCAATGATATTTAGAGAAAGCAGAGACCACTGATATACAATATAGACAGTTGTGTCATAGTCAGCCACATGCTGCTGGGATGAATCTCCAAACCAGGCATAATTTGGGGAGGAAAATATTTATTGAAATAACAGATCCATGGGAAGTTCCAAAAATGAAGGAAAAGGATGGCCCCCTTTCACAGATCCAAGGAGAGTAACAGAGGCAGCACCAGCAGCCGGGGGAGGAAGGAAGAGGGAGGTTCTCTTCCCCTCAGCTTCCTTATATCTAGACCCCTTCTGGAAGGCACAACCACTAAGGTGGAAGGGCTCCCTCTGGTGAAGGGACTTCCTCCCTTCTCCAAAATCCCAAAATGATTTTGTAAATCCTTTCTGCAGGCAAGCATTCTACAGATAAAAACGTTCCTGAACACCAGAGCTTGTCTTTTTTTGTGCTGCTGTTTTTTCTTCTGCTGCTTCTGCTGTTCTTCCACGTGGACTAAGATGCTGCCTAGTTACTCATCTTTCCAGCTTGCATCCAGCCTGTGACCTGAGGCTACCAGTTGCTTGGAGACTAAGCAGCTGTCTGATTCTTCAATTTTTCAGTCCATGGACAGCTGTAGTTGGACTGCCCAGCCTGCATCTTGTGAGCTGATTTAAATAATAAACTCTTTTTTAATAGAAAAAAAAGAATGTAAGAGTGATGGGGGAATAACTAATGCATAAAAGGGAATGTCATTATGGATTCAGTGGCTTTATCTAATAACATATAATACCGAGCATATTGTTCTGTTAACATGTATAATTTTAAACCAAAAAAACATTAAAAAATAAAAAATAAAAAAATTAACAATAGATGCTGGCAAGAATGTGGGGAAAAAGGAAACCTCATTCACTGTTGGTAGGACTGCACATTTGTACAACCACTATGGAAAGCAGTGTACAGAGTACTGAATAGAATGGATAAAGAGCCATCAACAGACCTAGCTATCCCTTTCCTAGGCATCAACCCTCAAGATTTCATGACTTAGCACAGAGGCATTTGCTCTATCCTGTTTATGGCAGCTCAATTCATAATATCTATGAACTGGAATCAACCCAGGTGCCCAAGACTGGATGAATGCATATCAAAATTGTGCCACATATACCCTATGGAATTCTACTCAGCTGAAAGGAAAAAATGACATAATGAATTTTAAAGAAAAGTGGACAGACTTGGACCAAATCATACTTAGTGATCTCACACAAGACCAGAAAGACAAACACTGTATGTTCTCCTATTCTCCCTCATATACAGTTCCTAACCAGGTTAAGCTTACACTCTAAGCAAACCTGACAGGTGAATTGAAAGACTATAGGGGATGGAAGTAATGGGGGAAGGAGAGGAATGGAAGGGTGTTGGTTTTATACACTAAGCTAAACCAATAATGAATTAAACCATAAAATCCTTAAATTCATATAGTAAGCTATTGAGGAAGCTGAGGGCATTGCCTGGTAAGAGGGGCCTTGAATAGCATGGGAGGAAGCCTAATGACATGAAATATTGATCAGGTTTGCAACTCTCTGTCCTAGTTATTTGTTTGTTCCCACACAGAACTCCTGATGAAAGAGATCCATGAGGTCCCCCAAACAAGACTGGCTTTTGTCGAAGCTCTTAAATAACTGCCCCAGGTCAAATGTAAGACCCCATTGCTGAAGCAACAACACAAAGTCATCACATAACACTGAGAGATCCTGAAAGATCCAGAATGGTTACTAGCTACCAGTTGAAGGCATGCAGGGATGGTTCAACATACAAAAGTTGGTTAATGTAATCCACCATATTAATAGATTCAACCACAAAAACACATTTTCACCTCAAGTGACACAGAGAAGGCCTTTAAAAAAATTTAACACAACTTCATGATCAAAATGCTGGAGAGGCTGGGCATAGATGGCTTATACCTCAACATAATAAAGGCAATATACAAAATTCCTAAAGCCCAAATTATACTCAATGGGGAAAAAAACTGAAGGAGTTCCCACTGGAATCATGAACAAGACACGGCTGTCCACTCTCATCACTGGTCTTCACATAGTGCTTGAAGTTCCAGCACAAGCAATAAGACAGGGAAAATGCATAAAAGTGATATAAATTAGGCTGGATGACATGATCCTATACAAAACAGACTCAAACAATAGTATAGTAAACTCTTGAAAGTGATAAATTCCTTTAGCAAAGTGGCAGGATACAAAATTAACACACAAAAATCAGTAGCCTTCCTGTATGAAAATGGCATGAATACAGAAAAATCAGAGACTGTCACATTTTCAATAGCCTCAAAAAATTTAAAACCTTGGAATAACACTAACCAAGTATGTGAAAGTCTTGTATAATGAGAACATGAAACTGCTTAAGAAGGTAACAGAGAAGGATGTGAAAAGATTGATAGATATTCCATGCCCTTTCATAGGTAGAATTAATATTGTAAAAATAGAAATTCTTACAAAAGCAATAAACAGATTCAATACCATTCCAATAAAAACCCCAGATTCATTGTTTAGAGACATATAAAGAATAATTTCAAAATTTATTTGGGATGGCAAAAGGCCTTGGATAGCCATTAATGCTTAGGAAAAAAAAAACTTCATCACATGGTATTTCCATTCCTGATCTAAAGACATACTAGAAGCCATAGTAACAAAAACAGCATGGTACTGACATTAAAGCAGACAGACAGAATATTGGAACACAGTTGAATACCACACTCTTAGTTTGAGTAACTATTAGTCAATTGTTATATGCTAAAGGTGCCAACAAAATTCACTAGCATAAAGATAGCATCTTCAACAAATGGTGCTGGACAATTTGGATTAATACCTGTAAAAAAATGAAACTAGACCCACTCTCTCACCATGAACAAAAATCAAATACAAGTGGATCAAAGACCTCAACATAAGATTTGAAACTCTGAAAACCCTGGAAGAAAAAATAGAAGGGACTATTCATGAAATAGGAATAGGGAAAAACTTCCTGAGCAAACCTCCAGTATCTCAGGAAGTGCAACAATCACTTAACAATGGGATCTCATCTGCGGGGAGCTGTTTATTGTGCCTTAACTGCATCAACATTGTTTGGAAGGTCTCTGTCCTTCTCTCTACTAACCAATGCTAGGTGTGTATTTCTCTGCCAAAATTTCTCCTTCCCTCCTGCAGGTTTCCTCCTAGAGATCACATGATCCTTGTTGTGGCCAGGTTACCTAGCAACCTGGTTATTCTAATTCCTAAGTAACCGCCCCTGCATTTCCTCCTGCGAGAGGATATTTAAGTGCTACCAGTTCTGTAATAAAATGGATTTGATCAGAATTCTGTTTTGTCCCATCTCTTGCATCTCTTGTGTCTTTTCATTCTCACCCCCTCTCTAGAGCCTTTGCTGATTGACCTGCAGGCTGGGGTACTCATCAAGCTTAAAAGCTTCAGTACAGACTAACATAACATACCCTGAGCCAATAGACTGCCATCACACTGGGAGATAATCTTTGTCAGCTATTACACAGACAGAGATCTCATGCCTACAACTTACAAAGAATTTAAAAAAGTTAAAAAGCCCTCTCACAAAATGGGGCATTTAGCTCAATAGAGAATGCACAGAGGAGGAAACACAAATTGCCTTTTCTTATTTAAGAAAGTTTTCATCATCCTTAATCATCAGAGAAATGCAAACCAAAACCACAATGAGATTCTACATTACTCCAGTCAGAATGTCAGTCATTTAAAAAATCCATCAACAATAGATGCTGGTGAGGACTTGGGAAAAAGGAAACCTCATTCACTGCTTGTGGGATGGCAAAGTTGAACAACCACTATGGAAAGCAGTGTAGAGGCTCCTGAATAGGATGGATATAGAGCTACCAAAGGACCTAGTTATCCCTCTACTGGGCATATACTCTCATGATTTCATGCCTCAGCACAGAGACATTTGCTCAACCTTGTTTATAGCAGCTTAAGTCAAAATAGCTAAGAAACAGAATCAACCCAAAAGGCCATCATGGAGTAATGGTTATCAAAGTTGTGGTACATATACACTGTGGAATTCTACTCAGCTGAAAGGAAACATGACATAATGAAATTTGCAGGAAAGTGGACTTTGTTGGAGCAGATCATACTTAGCGACCTCACACAAGAACAGAGAGACAAATGCTGCATATTCTCCCTCATGTGTCGTTTCTAACCTGGTTAAGCTTGAAGTATAAGCAAACCCAGCAGATGAATTGAGAGACTGTAAAAGGAGATGGAAGGAATGGGAGGGGATAATGGGAGGGCAAGGGGACATTTACAATAAGCTTAGCCAAAAATGAATCAAAATCATAATATCCTTACTTTTGTACTGTAAACACCTGACAAATCTGTGGGCTTCACCTGGTAACAGGGGCCATGAATGGTAGCCTATCTCTCAGAATAATTCATCATGCCTGTACCTGCCTGTTCCAGTCATTGGTTCCTTCCCCCACTGAGCTGTTGATCATAGAGACCCACAAGGCTTTGTCAAAGCTCTTGAACATCTGCCCTAGGCAAAAGGAAAGACCCAATTGCTTAAGAAACCATGACACCCTACTATATCCAGAAAGGTAGCCAGCTCCCAGATAGTAGCATATGTAATGCTAGAAGGTGTACATTGAGTCGCCAAGTGAAATTGGTGAATGATATTTGGAATGCTGATCACACTGCTATGTGGAAGAGACCAGCTAGTAAAGAAGTGCTCATCTGTGCTAATGTGGCACTAAATCTAGGAGAGTAATCAATGGTTTACTGATTGGTTAAGAGATCTACTCAGTGAAAAGAAACCATTAACTGGAACAGGAATCCATGTCAAAATCTATGGTAAGCAAGAACCCAGGCTCCAAGGGGAAATTCCCACTACCAGAGAGATACAGATAGGCTACAGCCATTAGAATCTTGCCAAAGTAGCAATGTTTAACCTATACATAACTCACTCTCCCATGGAGATTCTGTTTGTATTTTTCACAAGGCAGTGAGAGTCATAGACAACCATGAAGAAATGGGATGATGGCTAACATCCTGGCAGGTGATGAACCAGCCCTGGACGATCATATAGGGACCAAATGAAACCTATGAGAAAGTGGCAAGATAAACAAGAGACCATTCACCACAGCAAGGCTGATAACCTGTGAAAGCTCAATGGAGAGAGACAATACTATACAATACCCAACACAACCCAAAGTGTCCAGTGACACTTAAGATTTCAACAATAAAGCATACTCAATACTCACCTACTATGAATCAGGGAACGGAGCAGCAGAAGGGGTGGAAAGATTGAAAGTACCATGGTGGGGGATAATATCCAGAGACATTGCCCCTAGCAGCAGTACCACATAAAGGGGAAAAATAACTGGCTACCTGTTGTGTAATTGATAAGCTCCTACCCCATGTGCCAATCCAGTATGCTCACTGAGGACAGTACCCAGTGGGTTGGGGATAGAGAGGAGGGAAATAGGGGTACCATTTCAAATTTGCTCATACAATGTACCTAATTATTGATAATAAAGATATTTAAAATGATAATTGTTGGGCACTGCCTGTTGGCGCTGCTACTGAGGGCATGGAGAACAAAGGGTTAAGGATGTATTAGTGAGGTGAAACCCCAATAATTCGGTAGGCGTTTCCCGGCTCCACCTACCCTGACTCCCAACCCCCATGGGCTAGCCACAGAAACCAGCATTTCCATCTCAGCATGACTGGCATTGGGTATCAGAAAAAGTTCCGTGTACCCATCCCCACGGACCATGGCTGGCATCACGTATTTCCTGCCACTCATGGCCCCCAAATGAGGTATTCTCAGGTTGTCCCCACCCACCTATCCCACCCACCTATCCCGGTGCAGGCTGCCAACTCCCCACACCCATCAACCAATCTCCTTTTCTCTTCCCCATTCCCCATCCCCCTCACCCCCTTTTCCTATAAAATATAAGTTTCCCCAATTGAATAAAGAACCACGTGGATATACAATATGCATCGAATCACCTCTGTGTCCCACCGCCCCCCCCCCATCCCCTCAGCTCTGTGGACCCCAGCCCTGAGACAGCAGACAGCGGATAGCTCACTTGGCTCCCACCACTTCTCTGTTTTCCCTTCGCTATGGCTGAAGGAGAAAACAACAGATAATAAATGAATAAATAATAAAATATTTTTTTGAAAAGAATGTAAGAGCAACAGTGTTGCAAGGAGTATCCTGAGGCATTGTTTCTCTTCCTCCCCCAAAGAGACTATTTGGTGCACACATTCATGACCCCAAGGTGATGCCCAATTACCCAGGAAGGTCCTCAGTTAAATGGAGGCCTGGGAGGGAAATGTAACAGTATTACCTGATGGGAATATGACCAATGTAAGATTTGTACATATACTAAAGTTCATTATTCTTTAAAGCATAATATAGATAAACATAAAATATATAAACACAATCAGTGGCAGTTTCTTAGTCATGAAGTTAAGTCAATCAAGGTCAGAAGCTTTGAGTCAAGCTGCCCATGGGCATTGGAAAGACGGCAGACACAGAGTCTCTTAGAAATGGTGCAGGGCAGGGCATTATTCCACTTAAAAGGAATCTATGAGTCCTTTTATAGAGAGTTGGATGAGATGACCTTTGAAGTCTCTTTCTGGCTCTAAAATTTTTTTAAATGAATCTAGGTTATGTTGCTGATACTACTGATCAGTATGTTCTATAGGATGCAGTGGTTCCAATGAAAGGTGAGTCTTTGTTCTTCCCCAAAAGAGTCTTTTGAATATTGTTTTTATTGATTGTTTTTAAAAAGAGAAACAGACAGAAAAGGCTACTGGCTGGTGGTGGTTCTACCTGTTTCAGTGGTTTCATATATGTGTTAAGGTCTCTCCAATGCTGGGATTCGATTACCTGAGCAACAGTGGTGTCATTTGGATAGTGCTATGCACCGAACGTATACTCGAAGCTCACAACTGAATGGCACCTTGAATGGTCTATCCAGTAAAACCAGAAAGTGTGGGAAGTTGTACAGGAACTGTCCATTCTTGAACATGATGATGATGAGCTTCAGGAGCCTTCAGAAAGCTTCAGTTAAACAACACAAGTCTTCAGCCCAGGTGCCGCCTGCCTCTGAGGATCGTCTCTCACAGATCAGTTGGTCTCACACATCTCAAAGCTCTGCTTGTCAATTAGACTCATTCATGTCCAGAGCAGTGAACCTTTCCAGGACTTGGGGCCTGCCTGGAGCCCAACCTGAGCACTGGCTGTGACACCTGAGCATCATTGGTGCCAGTAAATTCCCCAAGCCCACCTCTTGGGCTCACAAACCTTTGACTCGATTCTGCCCATCTCTGTGACCACAGTCACTCCCCTCAGCTCCAAGACATTAACAATGCAATCTGCTGGCTAAAGGGAAAGAGTGGCTCTTTGAGCATCTTACATATTCCATCAAAGAACCCCATGAACTCTATCAGGAACCACATGGAAGTGAACACTGGTGTAATAGTCAGGGTTCTCTAGAGGAAACAGAGTTGAGAGAATGGATTATAGTAAAAGGGAATTTATTGGGGTAGCTTACGACAGTCCAACAATAGCAATATGCAGGCCCACAGGTGAAGGAACCAGTAACTGTTCAGTCCACGTGGCTGGATGTCTCAGCAGTCACAATCCAGCCCAGAATGCCTGTTGGCTCCCTGGGGAGCAGCTGCTCGTCAGTCCATGATGTGAGGCCGAGGAAACTGGGTTCTGATGTCCAGGAAGGGTGGGAGAGCAGGATGAAAGTTCAAGTCTCGAACCAGCACCAGCAGTCGGGGAGGAAGGAAAAAGAAGGAAGTTTTCCTTCCCCTCAAGCT
>PVHP010028348.1:0-23221 GCA_004024765.1 Zapus hudsonius | reverse complement strand
ATATATATATATATATATATACACACAAAATGACCATTTGGGAAGGACTCATTAAATAAGTGTGGAGACTTCGCAAAAAGCTAAAACTTGAACTACCAGATGACTCAGCTTTATCGCTCCTGGACATACACCCAACAGCTTGACATCCAATCACAGAGATCCTTGTACATCCATGTTCACTGCTACTCTATTCACAATAGCTAGGAAATGGAATCAATCTAGATTCCATAAATTGATGACTAAATATTGAAAATGGGGTACATATACCAATGGATTTCTACTCAACTGTACAGAGAAACTACGTTGTGAGGTAACCCAAGCCCAGAAAGACAATAATCACATGTTCTCTCCTATGTGGACCTTAACTTTTAACATTTGCGTGCATGTAAATTAAAGGAATGTGAAAGTGAGTGTGGGCTATGATACAAGGCTGGAGACCATGAGAAGGGAACAAGAGGTGACAAGAATGAGTAGAGAACAAAAGGAAGTATGTGGTATGAAAGTGGAAAGGAGGCTATGCTTGGGGGAGGCTACAAGGTAGGAGGGAACAGGGAAGAGGGAAAAATTTTTTCAAAAAAAGTTTGTTTGAAAACACCATAATGAAGCCTGATTCTTTGTATTCTAGTAAAAAATAGATTTTTAAAAATAAAACTTTGTATAGGTGTCAAAACTTAATGCAATACTGTATATGTGACAGTTGGGTTCTACTGTCAGCTTGATCAGATTTGGAATCAATTAAGAGACACACCTGTTAGGCAGGTCTGTGAGGGCATTTCCAGGAAGGAGTGATGGGGGAGGAAAACTTTCCCCTACCAGGGGTGGACTATACATAAAGAAGTTCCGAGAAAAAACACTGCTTTTTGCCTGGCTTCCCTTGCTACCTGCTGGTGCATGCATCTACCCTGTGGCTGCTTTTTCAGACAGAACCCAGCTTCTTCAGCTTTCCAACATGGACTAAAGACCAGCAACTCTCCAGGACTCCTCCAGGTCTTCAGTGCCAGAATGGAGCTGCTGAGGCATCCAACCTAGTGCACTGAACAGCTACCAAGTTCTCAGGACTCTCCAACCTGTATCCTATAAACTAACCTAATACACTCTATTGATAATACATATTCATTCCCTTATCAGTTCTGTTCCTCTAGAGAACCCAGACTAGCTCAATAAACACACACAAAAGATGGGTTTACCCCCTCCCTCCTGCCCTCTCCTGGGCAGAAGCTCTTCATTCTCTCTTCTTTTCTTCTCCTAGTCCAATAAAGTCTTACTAGGCTTTAAAAAAACACAAATAAATAATTGTTAAAAGGAGAATCTTCCAGTTATTATTTTTGTTTGTTGTTGTTTTGGACTGAACCTTGGTCCTCCTCACACACGCTAATCACATTCTCTACCACTGAGCAGCACACTCGGTCCCTAGTTATAGTTTGAAATAATTGTAAAATCACACTGCTTAATACCATTGGCAATGAGTTGTTTTTAAGTTTTTAGAATTTTTAAGTGAAAATATTTATAACATTCTGTCTGAACAAGAATTTATGATCAAGTATGTTTCCAACACATTTATATTTCAGATCTGCAGCATGACCTCAAACCCTAGTTTTAAAATAGGGACTGAATTAATGTACTATAATTCTTAAAGTAATATGATATCACTTTGGCCATCTCTTTCTTCAATGTATAGTCATCTTCATAATAGACTTAATAAATTATAAAATAGAGGTAAGAACAGCAATGGTCCACCTGTCCACTTTACTATTTGATACAATGATACCAACCCACTAAATTCTCAGTGGATCACCCACCAAGTTTCACATCATCTCTAGGTCTACATGTATTTGTTTCTACTTGAATATTCTGTTTTCCAAAGGTTCAAGATCTAGAAAAATATATTCACTTTAGCAAATATTAAAAAAGAAAGGAAAGGAGTGACGTGTTTAGCCCTGACTCTTAGTTTACGATCTGGTAACACTGGAAAGACTTCATTTTCTCACTTCAGCAGGACTTCTTATCAGCAAGTCACTTCTCTAAATGCCAACGGTAGATTGCTGACCATATTCTATAAAATATTTACTCTGAATGTCTTCCTAGGTCTATATCCAAGATTAGCAATAGCGGGAGGTTCAGTGACAGAGCATGTGCTCTGCATGCACAAAGCCCTGGCTTCCATCCCAAGACCAAAAATAGAGATTAGTGTCATTATTACTTTACTGGCCCCAGTTAATAATAAATAAGTACATGTCTAAAATTCAAAACTGTACTTGAATACATAATAACTATTCCATCCAAATCAGTATCTAGCAACTTCAGCAATAAAGAATTTTAGCCAAACTTCTCTTTAAAGACAATCTAGAAAAAGGTTTTTTACAGTTGCTTTAGGGGAACACAATGAACAAGGAAAGGTACTTTCACCTAGGGTCTCTACAATTACCAGAGAGACAGTCAACTCTCTGTTTTTACATTCAAAGCAGGTGTCTTAGTATAAATAATGCAATAAGAATCCATGTGCTGTGTGCTGAGGAAATGGCACACAGCTGCTAAAGGTACTTGCTTACAAATCCTACCAGCTGGGTTTCAATTCCCCAGCACCAATGTAATCTCAAACACAAAAAGCAGTGCAAGCATCTGTCTTTAATTTGAAGTGACAAGAGACTTTGGTGTGCCCTACACACACACACACACACACACACACACACACACACACACACACACACACACACACACGTGTGTGTGTGTGTGCGCGCACTCACAAATAAAAAGATTTTTAAAAAATAATTCATGTGTTGATACTCTTTCTGTATGTGTGGTATATGCAAATATGTGCATAGATGCCTGTGGCCCATGCATGTGAGTGTGGAAGTTGGAGGCCAGAGAAAGACATCAGACATCCTCCTCTATTGCTCCTCTTTCCCTGTGACATAGTTTCTCACTGAACCTGGAGCTCCCATAGTTTGATTAGACTGACTGACCAAAGTTGTGCTGGAGAGATTGCTCAGTGGTTAACGTGCTTACCTGCAAAACCTAATGACCTGAGTTTGATTCCCCAGAACCCACGTAAAGCCAGATGCACAAAGTGGTGCATGCATCTGGTGTTCATTTGCAGTGACTAGAGGACCTGGTGCACCCATTCTCTCTCTGTCTCTCTCTGCTTGCAAATAAGTAAGTGAATGAATAAAATATTTTTTAAACAGCACAAAGTGAAGAAACACATTACAATCTCAGGACACATATAAATAACTCTGGTCCCACTGCAATTCACACAAAATAAGAACTGCAAGTGATTAGTTTTCAATTGTTTTATTACTTCTGCTATGCTGAGGTTTCACCCATTTTCCCACTGAGTCAACTACTAAAGACAGAAGCATTCCCAGATGGAAAAGACCTTACAGAGCAGCTTTAATGAGCTGTTAAAACTTGTAAGATCTAAGGAAAATGTAATAGCCCCATTTGAAACCGAATGTTTTCAGCTAGGCATGACTCAGAAGTAAAGGTTCTCACCTTGTATCAAATCCTCTGACAATTGCACCCATCGACTTCGCTGCACCTGCAGAAGCAAGCCCAGCCACACCACCACCAACTATCAGGATCTGGGAAAGAAGAGTCATGTTTCAGTGAAAGTTCAGTGTCAGTTGATTATATAAGATCACCAGCTAACAAACACTGGTGCCAGGTACATGGCTGGCATTCAATAAATGGTGGTACTAATGGTGGTGTTGCCAGGCTTCCACACCTGGATAGAACAAACAGACTCCTCTAGCTGAGTCACCAGCACTTTGTAAAGTGTATCAAAAGAGCAACCCCTGCCAATGGCCAACAACCTTCCCTAAAAATAGCCTGACAATCAACATCTCAGAGTAAAAGCTCTGTAAGCACAACCAGTGTGCACCTATTAGAGATTACCAGTCATTCTCACTGTACACAAGCTACTTCTACTAAATACTAAGAATTCTCCTTCTCCCCTCAAATCTATGGTTTTTCTGTATTCATAGAACACCAAAATATGTTTCAAAGGTGGACACAACTTTGGTGAAACATCTTCCACAACTATGCTCAAATGCTTCTGGACAGCTGGTGACCAAGTTTATCTTTCAGAACCAATTTGAATAATCTATTCCTGAACCTGAAGCAATGAGACTAACCCTCCCTAACAGACAGAAGGATCAGAGCCACGGGAACTACAGTTCCGCTCTCCAATACGGAAACAGTGAGAAAGAGCAACGTTTTCTCTGGTCTGGAATGGGCTGTCCTGGAAACACTAGTCCTCTTGTACATCCCACAAATGGCTTGCTGAAGGCAGCTACTTGTTCCTGTAGGGAAAAAGCCACCCACAGAAACAGTGAAGCTTGTAAATTCCCACCCACTCAGCAGACCCACATATCCTTCTGCCTTTTTACGAAATCTAGACCAGGGGCTGGAGAGATTCCTCAGTGATTAATGTTACTTGCTTATAAAGCTTGCGGGCCTGGATTCAATTCCTCATCCAACCAAATAAAGTTGGATGGTCATTCATTTGCAGCAGAAGACCCTAGCATAGGCATACACACACAGACACAGACACACACACACACACACACACACACACACACACACATTCACTCAAATAAAAAATTAAAATAGTAATTTTTTTAAAAAGTCTAGACTCATCAAAACTGTGTGCTCCAGTGACCTTAGGAATGCTTCAGAAACCATGAGAATTTATGTTGATAATGATGGTTTGTTCAGAGGACAAAAGCCAGACAAATGGGGACAGAAAGAGACGATAAGAAAATAAGCAGGCCCTGAGCTCCAAAGCACCAGCCCTGTTCTATACAGAAGTCCCAACATTGCTAAAAAGATAAAAATAATAAAGTTACATATATATCACAGAATCAAGAAACAGCAAGGATGCATGAAAACCCAGTACTCTGGAAAATGAG
Source organism: Zapus hudsonius (assembly GCA_004024765.1). Lineage (NCBI taxonomy): Eukaryota > Metazoa > Chordata > Mammalia > Rodentia > Dipodidae > Zapus > Zapus hudsonius. The sequence goes on along the minus strand of PVHP010028348.1, from coordinate 18,311 downwards.
GCAAGAGGATAGTTAGTGTTTAGGGCCAGCATGGTCTACAGAGTGAGATCATGTCTCAAAAGAAAGTAAGTAAAAGAAAAGACAGGAAGAAAAGAGGAGAGAAAAGCATAGCTAAAGTTATGAGGAACATATTTTAAGATATCTATAAGATAGCTATAGTTTACAACAATATGTTATATATTCTGGAAGAATATAAAGAGTATAGGCTATATGCTGTCAGCACAAAAATAATACTATGTGAGATAATGCACTGTTAACTAGCTAGATTTAACTATCATGTGATGTATATACTGTGCATCATGCTACACATGACAAAGTTATCCAATATTGTCTGTCAATATAAAAAATATTCAACAAAAAGTGAGACAGCAAAAGACCCAATAATTTAAAACAACTGCACATGAGTAAAACAAGACTGCTGCTACAGAAGAAATATAGCAAGAGATGAAGGAAAAGACACAGAGACTGAGTCAGGGAGCTTAGGCTGCAACCTTGACTTACTAACTAGTTCTAGGTGGCTGTGGTGGTCCAAAATGTATGGGCCCCATAGACTCGGGCTTGCAATTTCGAGTCTAAAGTGGGCAGAATCTTACTGGGGAAGAGGTATGTCCAGCCCTGCTAGGTATGTAAAGAGCACTTAACTCTGGTTGTTGGTGTTTGCTGGCTGTTTGGTGGTGTCTCTCTGCTTGGCTCTATGAAAGTGAGCCAGCTTCTTCCACTATTAATGGTGTTTTCCCTTGATCTGTAAGCCTGAAATAAATCCTTCCCTCCATAAACTGCTTCTGGTTGGATGCTTGTCCCAGAAAGGAGAAGATGACTGCAACAGTGGCCTTCAGCAAACTGCATATAGCGTGGACATCATCAGTCAAATGTCTTCACAAAATGTTGTTACATTAATTGTCAGACTATCTGAAGCACTTATTCCTAACTAGTGAAGATATACATTCAAAAAGCCATAGGGGAAAGGGCACAAGAAAGGACCACCTGTAGGATTGTGGAGTTCTAGATGTTCACCTGCTCAGCAAAAAGCACTACTGTATAATTGTTCTGACCAAAATATTACCAATCCATCAACAATCGCTGGGTTTAACCCCTGAATACCTACCAATCCATCCCTCACCTTCTCTGTTCTCTGTTGCTACCACCTGCCCAGCCACAACTAATTCCTAACAGATCCATTCCCAACCAAAATGGCCAGATAACTTTTTTTAAAAAACCTGAATGAAAGACGGCATGGTGGTACGTGCCTTTAACCCCACAGCACTTGGGAGGCAGAGGTAGGCGTTCAAGGCAACCCTGAGACTACATAGTGGATTCCAGGTCAGCCTCCAAATACCCATACATAATCCAGGACCTTCATCTCCTACAGCATCTCACCCACCACCTTGCTTGCCCTGCTCCAAGGCTAATGCCTTGTTAATTACCTAGAACACACTTAATTCTTCCAACTCAGGGCCCTCATGGGTGTTACTCCCTCTGGCAAGCATCCTAAATCCCTAGTTTCTTTCTTCCCATCTGTTAGGTCTCACCTTTGATGTCAGAGGAACTTTTCCTATCCCATAGTTTAGGTATGTGGCATGTTCTCATTAATGTCCTATTATTTGGTTCCTTTTAAAAATCTCGGGGGAATACCATCATAATAGGAGGAAAAATGATGAAATAAAAACAAAATAGAGACTAATTGAGAGGGGGAGGGATTGTGATGGAAGGTGGATTTGGGAGGGGGAAAGTGGGGATAGGGAGGGAATTATCATGGTTTATTGTCTATAAACATGGAAGCTGTTGATAAAAAGTGAAAAAAATCTGAGGAGAGGGGCCAGAGAGATGGCCCAATGGTTAAAGGTGCTTGCTTGCAAATCCTAACGAACCAGGTTCAACTCCCTAAAACCCACCTAAAGCCAGTTACACAAAGTGGCTCATGTGTCTGGAGTTTAGTTGCAGTGTCAAGAAGCCCTGATGTACCCATTCTCTCTCATTCTCCCTCTCTCCCTTTCTCTTTCTCTCTCTCTCTTCTCTGCCTACATTAATCAATCAATAAAATATTTTAAAATAAATAAAATTATCTCATATGTGTATTGAGATATTTTTCCACCCTCAATGTGACCTCCACTAAGATGTAACTTTTGTACAGCAGGGACTTAGTTTATACTTCAGGCCATATTCCCAGCTCCTGGCTCCACTCTTTGCCCTCCACTGATTTTAGTTTATTGTAGTTTTCTATTAATATATATTTGTTCTATATAAGAAAAAACCCCCTATGGTAAAAATAAATAAATAAAGCTGAGTGTGGTGGTTCGCACCTTTAATTCCAGCACTTGGGAGGAAGGAGGATCACTTTGAGTTCAAGGCCAGCTTGAGCTACAAAGTGAATTGCAGGTTAACTTGGGCCAAAGTGAGACTCCTACCAAATAAATAAATAAATATTGTGCTTTATGTGATTGTTATATTCGGTTGTCAACTTGATCATATTGAAAAATCCACAGACATTCCTCTTGGTCAGGTCTCTCAGATTACTTCAAGGAAGTAATTACTTCCACCAGAGTGCATTCTTCCTCCACAGTGGATGGCCCTCCCTTGGTGGGCTATATATGAAGAAACTCTGAGAGGTCACAGCCCCCCCACCCCTGTCTAGCTGCCTGTGCTACTCACTGCTAAGTGCCTTTTAACTGTCTTCCCTCCCCACTCCACCCAGGCTATTCACTAGACCATGCATCTGTTCTGTTCTGCTATCCTTCATCAGCATTGGAATAAAGTTTCACCAGCTTTAGTTTGGACTAAGGACCTTACAGCTCTCCAGAAATCCTCCAGGTCCTACCAGGATTGGCATTGTTGAGTAGCTATAAGGTTCCTTGACTTTCAAGCACACAAACAGCTATTCTTAGACTACCATAAGCTAACCCAATAAATCCCCTTTTAATACCATTCACTCTATCAGTTTTGTTCCTCTAGAGAACCCTCACTAATACATATGATAAGTAGATAACTAGTATCTATGTCTTCAATTTCAGAAAATTATTTCTTATATATAATGAAAGTCTAGTAAATTCCAGTAAAAGTCACCTTTCTACCTTTTAAAAGCTCACCAACTCTCCTTCCATTAAGGCTCCAATCTTTTGTTTCACTCTTTAATTCCATATTACAGCTTTCCTTTCAACTTTCTCATACTTATAGAAAGATTCTAATCAACACAGGTTGATTGGCACAGCAATGCATTCAGTCATTTTAAGAACAGCATCAAGTTTCTGGCCACCCTAAATGCCAGACAGTTCCTTATGATTCTAAAAAAAAGCAGCTGAAACTTAGAATTTCATATGTCATGAAATGTAATATTTCAAATACAATATACATGTGTTGTTTGCTCATACATTCTAACCCACTTGCTGTTTTCTTTCACCTGGTCTGCTTTTCAAAGCAGAATATACAACTAGACTTCACAAATCTGCTACTAGATATTTGTTTTTCCCTAGGAGATGTACAGGAATTCTGGATTTATATAAGAGCACATATAAGGTATTTAAAAGCACGATGCCCAAGTATACCCATAACTACAGACAGAAAATTTCAACATTTAAAGTCCTGTTTTCTGTACCTAGTCTCAGCGTTAATATTCTTATTTGAGTGGATTTATATAGAGGAGTCACAACATAATCTCCTAATCTTATGTTTATCCTGTCCCTTCTGCTCACAGCCTGAATCTCTCCTCTCTCTACCTCTCCTTGACCATCCTCACCCTCTCCCTCAGCACCAAGTTTCACCTATGCCAAATATCCTGACTACACCCACCACATTTCATTTCCTATCCTCTTGACCCAAAAAGTGACACTGAAAAACCAAAGTAGTCTTTTCTTACGAACTACAATGTTATAAAAGCTAAGACACCAGAATTTACTAATATCTTGAAGCTTTTTTGTTTTGTTTTGTTTTCCAAGATAGGGTCTCACTCTAGCACCTGGAATTCACTATGGAGTCTCAGGGTGACCTTCAATTTAAGATCGTCCTGAATACTGGGATTAAAGCATGCGCCACCACACCAGGCTTGAAGCTTTTGTGCAATGGGGGAGCCTAGGCATGGGGGAGACAATCAACAGCTTTTAAATTCGCCCAAATATTCCACTTAGTGAGGGGGAGCCCTTAACTGGAACTGGGAATTTAGGGCAATATGCACCGGATCCGGACTCTTGGGCTCCCAAGAAAAGATGCACTATGGGAGCGATTGACGAGAGGATACTAAAAATAGAATCTAGGTAATCCAGAATTGTATATATCTGTTAACCTATACTGATATCACTCTCTGATGGAGACTGTGTTTGTATTTTTCAGAATGCAGAAAGAGAGCTGTGGCCCATCTAACCATACCAACCTACCGTAGGCCGATAGCTGAGTTCCTGGCAAAAAATGAGCCACCACAGTCATACCGTGGAGGACCCATGTGGAACTCCTCAGAGAATGATGGGATGAACAAGGGACCCAAAGCCACAGCCATTCAATCAACAAAGGATAAGCCAATGAGACAGACACCAATGATTTTCGACACAAAGACCCCTAAGTTCTCAACATTAAAGCAGCCTTAATACTTGTACCCACCACGACTCAGGGAACTGAGCTGAAGAGGAGGCAGAAAGATTGTGAGCGCCTTGGTGGGGGAGAATATCCAGAGGCACGATGCCCCTGAGTAACAACCATACTAGGGCCAGGAGAACCGGGCTGAATGCTAGGCTATCCATGATTCCCTGCACCAAGGACTGATCCAGAAGGCCCACGAAGGAGGATATCCAGCTGATTGGGGATGGGGAAGAGGGGCATTGGGGAACTGGGGATAACAACTCATTGTTTGCCCACTAAATAATATAACTCATCATGGACAATAAAAGAATTTTAAAAATAAAAAAAATCACAAAAAAAAAGCCCAAATACCAAGTTTCAAAATCCGTTTAAGAATTCAAGCTAGTGTGCTCGCTTCGGCAGCACATATACTAAAAAAAAAAAAAATCAAGTTAGTAATTCAAAAGCAGAAAGGGGGGGAAGGAGACTAGAACTCCTAGTTAAACTAAATTCATCTTTTTCAGCAACCATAAATTTGGCTTTGAGAATCCACCATAAACTTCTCAGCACCTTAGAGGTGACCAGTGAAAATAACATACAATAAAGCTGTTAAAATAATTGTATTTTACAAAATGTTCTCTTGTTTTAATTAATGTGCATTAAGAAGAAACCTTAGAAGTTGTCCATACCTTAGCTGGAGGAACTTTTCCAGCAGCTGTGATCTGACCAGTAAAAAATCGTCCAAAATGATTAGCTGCCAGGACAACAGCTTTATAACTGAAAAAAATAGATAATTCCATAAATGATCACAGATTCATATATTATATTATCAATTACACTTTGTCAAAGAAACATAACTAATATTTATATAGTATGTTCTATATGCCAAGAGTATTTCTGGAGGTTGTCTATATACTCAACACTTCAGCCTTCAAAACAAGCCTCTGAATAGGTCCAATTATCACATTTATTTCACAGATTAGGAAACTGAGACGCAGAGATTCAAAAACTTGCACATGGTCACTCAGCTAGTAACTGGCAGAGCCAGAAGTTTGGCCCAGGCAGCCTGCCTATGGAGGCACACTCTTATCCATGAGTCTACCCGACCCCTTCATTACAAATAAGAGAAAAGGAAACATACAAAAAATGTTAACAATGCTTTTCTTTAACAAAGACTCCATATCCTTTAAACTTTCTTTTTTACTTTATTATGTTGTCAAAAAACATTTTTGGTGACTATGTAGTACTCACAATAAAGGGGGTAGGACTTTCAAATAAAAAATTAGAGCTAAAATGCCTATACATAGAAAGAATTCAAAGAATAAACAGAGGGCAGAGAGGACACTTGATCTCTAATGAGTGAAAGTACAGGATTTTGAAACAAACTAATTACATTTGTAACCTTGGGCAATTTCTTAATTCTTGGTTTACTCACCTATAAAATGGAATAACATCTATCTCTGAAGGTTGTGAGACCAAATGAGTTAGTGCAGGTGAAGCACTTATGTGATGCATGATATAATAAGTGCTCCATAAATATTAAGTGTTTTGGCTATAGAAACAAGTTACACAATGAAAGCAAATTTGTGCACTCTGAAAGGCTGCAATCTCCAGCAAGCAATACAAAGTAAAATGCTGGGAGAGACAAGAGGTACCATGTGAACGTTCGCAAATCATCATTGTGCTTCATTCAACAGAAATGGAAAAGAACGAACAGACCTACCCAGCAATGTTGGCCATGGAGCTCAGAGCATCATACCCCTGAGCAATGGTGACTCTCGGGACCTGGTCCATCGCCAGAACAGTACTTTTTCTTTGGGAGAGTTTACTTAACAAATCTGGATTTTGCGCTGGATAAATAAAGCTAATCAACGTTCCTGATGCCTTTAAGAGATCGGCTTCGTGAAGCCCTAATGTCGGGTTCATCATGGGGGCTCGCACCTAAAAAGAAAGTCAATCCACCGGAAAGTATAGGTAAAACTATACTTTCATCAGAAGCAGGACAATCAGATAAGGAGCCATTATTTAAACAATACTCCTAAAGAATCATTACATCAATACATATCTGCCAAAGTCTTTAAGTAAGGTGAACTATGCAGAGATACATACAACTCCAGGTCAGATTGACAGTTAACTACACAGCACTGGAATAATCGGCCCTGTTCTCCCAAAATTTATCACTCTGGCAAAATTAAGAGACCTTAGAGCAAATCGCAGTCAAGGTGCATTGCCTAAGACAAGAAACATTAGAATTTTCAAAAGGAAGCTTTTGTTTTATGTTCAAAGATTCAATCTTTAGTCAGGCATGGTGTCAAACACCTTTAATCCCAACACTCAGGAGGCAGAGGTGGGAGGATCACTGTGAGTTTGAAGCCATAGTGAATTCCAGGTCAGCCTGGGCTAGAGTGAGACTCAGCCTCAAAAAAAAAAAAAAAAAAAAAAAGATTTAATCTTTGCTCACTTTGACAAATATAAACATTTGGGGTGGTGAGACATCAGCAGTGTTATAAACTATACTGTGTGATATACATTTATGTCATCTTAAAATTCTAGATGACAAAGGAAAAACTCCTACATGACTATAAATGAATACAATGCAAAGTAGCTCTACTGAATTCAAAACTCACCATCTAAGGGGCTGGAGAGATTTCTCAGTGGTTAAGGCACTTGCCTGCAAAGCCTGACAAGCTGGGTTCTATTGCCCAGTACCCACATATAGCCAGATGCAAAAAGTAGCACATGCATCCAGAGTTCAGGAGGCCCTGGCATTCATATTCCTTCTCTCTCTCTCTCTCTCTCTCTCTCTCTCTCTCTCTCTCTCTCTGTCTCTCTCTCTCTCTCTCTCTCCCTCTGTCTTTCTTTCTCTCTATCTCTATCTCTCCCCTTGCAAATATATAAATATCACCATCTAAGATGCTGTCTGGCTCAGCAGTAGAAATCATGCATAGGTTCAATCCCCTGCCTCAGGAAAAAATTGTAAAAAATAATATGACAGGATTGTCATATTATTCAATTGACTTAGAGTGGGAGGATATCATACTATGAGATGATTCTTAAAAAGTAATATAGAAAAGCTTTTTTTTAAAAGCAAGTAAGCATAAATTCACCTAGCAATCACACTGCTACAACTCCCTCCCCTGTATTCCTCGGTTGCAGGATATTAAAGATTTCAATGTAATGCTCAGCTTGGTGATCATGTGTGCTAAACTCTTCATATAGTCTTTCCTGCTATGTATTTTTTTAACTTCACATTTTAAAGGATTTTAGCATAGAAATTCTCCTGTATAGGACATGTACACCTCCTTTTAAAGTAAGTCAGGCAGGCTACTGGTCAGTCAACTCAATACACCTTTCTTCAGAATAGTAATGCCCTCCCTAACAATAGCACTGAGTGTAAATCCCTGCCAGCAGGCATTAGAAACTCTATGGGAGTTCCAAGATGGTCTCCACACCTTCTTCTCATCCTTGTTTAAGTTACGTAGTCATGTGGGAATTCTGGGGGATCATTAAAATAGACATAGTTGAAATAATTAATATTTAAGGATATATATGCTAATCACCTTGATTTGATCATATATTTACCAATGTGTCATAATATCACATTGTATAAATTTGATTAATTTTTATGTATGTTAAAAACTAATACTGAAAAAGTTATAGCACCAGAGAAAATAACTTATCAATGAATCGTTTCAGAGTCAGTATGCTACAAGTGATAGAATGAAACCGAATAATTACTTTGACCACCAAGTCAGAAGCCAGCACTTCCTTCGTCCCTTGGATTTGGGCTCCTGCTGCTCTGTAGTGATCATCTGAGAACTTGGAAGCTTCGCCCGCACCTGATTCCACAACAACATTAAAACCCTGCTTGACCAAGGCCTGAACACCAGCTGGAGACAAGGCCACTCGCTTCTCATTTTGGAAAATCTCCTTGGGGACTCCAACAGTCAGGTGCTTATATGGAATTCCTATAAATAAAGAAAAACAAAGCACAAAAATTAAAATCATTTTGTAGTAACATATCTCAGGAAATGAAAATGGGCCCTCTGTTCTTTATAATATCCTACACAAAATTGCTATTGAAAATAATAATTCACTTACCTTTTTTGAAGGATGATAAATTTTTTGCCCACTTTCCTGGAAGTTCTAACTATTTAATCAAATGGCCTTCTTCAAAGCATATTAACAAACTTAGTTTATTCACAGGGTATAAAAATGAGTTGAGAAATTACACAACATTCTGACTTCACTGTTTAAATTAACCCTCTGAAATTTCAGGCTTCCTGTCCTGACCTTTAACAAAGACAGAAGTAAATCGATGTTTTGAAGAACACTACACTAGATACACTCAAAGTCCCTTTCCTTGCAACTTGGCCACAGGCAATTTCTCATAGATTTCCAAGTGTTATATCTCGAGCTAGAGAGATGGTTCTGCAGTCAAAGACATTTGCTTGCAAAGCCTGATAGCCTGGGTTAGATTCCCTAGTACCAACATAAAGCCAGATGCACAGAGTGGCACATGCGTCTGGAGCTGGCTTGCAGTGACAGGAGGCCCTGGCACATGCCTTCTCTTTCTCCCTTTCTCTCAAATAAATATATTTTAAAAGATTTCCAAGTGTTGTATCTTGAGACCCTGTACACTCAGTAGCAACTGCAAAGACAAGGATCTGGCAACTAGGTCAGAGATAATCGCCTACAGTCTAGATGTAAGGAAACCAGCAGCACAGCAGAGACAACTCATGGAACTGATGCTCGAGGACATGCTATGTTGCCTATGGCCAATCATTCCAGTCATGTTCTCTCTCAGGCAGTTTGTATGGGAAACTCCCAGAAAGAGACAAGGAGAGTAGAAAGGTTCAATCATTTGTAAGCTCGGCCACAAAATGATCCGAGGGAGGTCAGCAGCAACAAAGATGATTCATCAAATCTAGATGGAGGGCTCAGTGGTTAAGGTACTTGCCTCCAACGCCTAAGGACCCAGGTTCAATTCCCCATTACCTGTGTAAGCCAGATACACAAAGTGTTGCATGCATCTGGAGTTCGTTTGCAGTGGCTAGAGGCCCTGGTGTGCCCATTCTCTCCTCCCTCTCTCTCTCTCCTCTCTCTCTCTCTCTCTCTTTCTCTCTTTTCATATGTATCTCTCTGCTTGCAGATAAATAAATAAATAAAATATTTTTTAAGATCTAGATGGAACACATTCCACTGCTCTAAGAAAGAGATGAAGGGTTTCCTGGGCTTGCCTTCCCAAGAATATTTAGGAAGCCCTCCTCACAAAATATAACCTATTTGTGATTTTGTTCCTTGTACCCCAAAAGAAAACAGGCATGTTTATACATGGTTCAGGCTAGCTTTATCTGAAGATCATTGCATTCTTTTGGGTTTGGGCTCAATATGTAAGCATTAACAGGTGTTTTAAATAATATGCTCCTATAAAGGTTTTACAAAAGTTTAAGAAATCTTCTCTTGCAACCTAATTGAACATATAATAAAAAACAAACTCAGACTGAAACTTTAGGGTAATTAAGTCAACCTAAAAAGACCTGAATTTGAACAGTCTTAGATTCCCACACTACTTAAGCACTAGCAATTTACAGTAAACCAATGGGAAATAATTTGCTTACTACTTCAAGGAAAGAGAGGATGACAGAAGGTTGGCCAATATTTGGGTTGGTATGAAAAATTAAGTCATATATACATTTCTCTGGAGCTTGCTTCCTATCTGACAACCTAAAATCTAAGCCATACATTGCAAAAGTCAAGGAAACTACCAAAGTCTTGTCAAAAAAAAAAAACACTTGAGCCATTGTGAAATGATTTCCACTAGCCAGATATGGTCATCTGAGAAGCAAGAAGAGTAACGGTTCATGGCAATGGAGTAAGGCATACCCAAAGATGAATCCATGAGTTCATTCTGAGTCTAAAAAAAAAGAAATACTTTGAAATTTCACTGGTCAACTTAGAAGACAGCAACATGATAGACAGAATAAGTTTCCCAATGATACCCGTGTCCTAATCCCTAACACCTCTGAATACATTACTACATGACACAAGGGACGTATGATAGCAGATAGAATCAATGCTGTTAATTAGTTGACCTGAGATGGGGAAAATGTCTAGGATTATCTGGAGACCTACAATGTAATCAGAGGGTCCCTGAAGAAAGAGGGTCAGTCAATGAGCAACTTGAAGATGCCATGCTGATGCTTTTAGATGGGAGAAAGTCACAAACACAGGTGTGCCCTCCAGAAGCTGGAAAGGACGAGGAAACAGGTTCTCTCCTAGACCTCCCAGGAGGAATACAGAAATGAGAACACTCTGATTGAGGCCCAGAGAGATTTACTTTGGACTCTGACTTCCAGAAGTATAAGCTAACTAAACCACTAGGTTAATGATTACTTGTTACAGCAGGAATAAGAAATGAGCACATAAGAAAAGTAAGGAATTATTACAAAACTAATAAATAATGGAAAAGAACATTTATCCCATCTTTCCAGTACAATTTCAGGGTAACTAATAGAGGAAAATTGTTTATAGAAAAATATCTAACTGAAAAATGAAGGAGGAATGATGGGATATCACTGTTTTGAGAGCCTTAATACAATGGATTTAGTTAATGACCATCAGTCAGACAGCTACTACAGCATCTGGATGAAATAAACTAACAGGAACTTCATAGAAACATCACAATGACAACACCTGAACAACTGCAAAGCAAGAGTATACAGCACTATTAGTGAAAACTTTTGCCAAAAAGGTGAACTTAAACTGATTGAGCCTCCAGATCAGCTACGTGCTACAAGGAACAGAAACTGGTTAAACACGACCAAAGGTCAGTCAGCCAAACTTACAACACTCAAAATTCTATCAAGAAATAAGTAAATCTTCAACAAGTAAAGTAAAGGGGAGAAGTGAAGGAAGGGTGAATAGGAATGTAGCCTAGTGATAGAGTGCTTGTCTAGCAGGCTGGAAGCCCTAGGTTCAATTCCAAAAACAAATTTAAAAGTAGAGGGGAGCCTATACATCAAGAGACCTAAGAGACATATCAAGCAAACACATGTGCGAACTCTGGACCATTCTTTGAGCAAGTTAACAGGAAAAAATGGTAAGTAACTAGAATTATTTTTCATGCTTTTAAATGTGTCAAAGAAACCCTGGTTATTTTTTTAAAAAATAAAATAAAAAATCTTATCTGTTAGGGACAGAAAAAAATTATCTATAAAATAAGACCATGATCAAGAAGTGCTCATCTGTGCAATAGTGATGCTAAACCTATGTGGGTAATTAATGGCTTGTTAATTGGCTTAAAGATCCATTCAGTGGCAAGAAACCCCTAACTAGAACTGGGATCCATGGTAAGCTCTTATAGGGACCAAAAACATGGGCTCCAAGGGGAAACACCCATTAACAAGAGATCTAGAAAGAGGCCACAACCATTACAATCTCACCAAATTAACAATGTTTGTCTCACTTAACCCATACTGATCTCACTCTCCGTATGTTTCAGAAGGCAGAGAGAACCGTGACAACCCAATTCCACCAACAGGACCTGAGATGATGACTAATACCCAGGCAGGAGATGAACCACTCCTAACTTATGATATAGAGCCCTAACAAAACCTTTGAGGAAGGAGCGAGATGAGCAAGAGACCTACCTCCACAGCAAATCAGATAACCTGGGAAAGGATAATGGAGACAAACACTGAGGAACCCAGCACAATCCAAAGCAGAAATCCAGAGACTCTTAAGACCTCAACAGTAAAGCAGACTTAAAACTCACCCACCATGACTCAGGGATCTAATCCAGAAAAGGGGGCGGAAAGATTACCATCCGTGACTCTTTACCCAACATCTGGCACCCGAACAGGGACATGAAGACTGGTAAGAAACCCCCCTCTGTGTTCTCTGTTCCCAAAGAGTCACGGCCCCCTGGCCCCCTGCGAGGTTAGCCCAAGTCTAGCCTGCCAGCAGGAGACGGGCTCCATCGGGGAGAGGTGAATGCGCAGCTGGAGAATCACACACACGCGGCTGGGAGAAATGTCTGGGCAAATCTCAAAACTTTATTCCAACATCCAACCTTTATATAACCCAAAGGCTTCATTGTATAGCCTTATCTCTCTCAAAAGGGAGCTCAGCAAGCAGGAATAAAGCTTATTAGCACTCACTACTATCACTTCTGCCTCCTGGAGACAGAGGTATGGTAGGATCAAAGGCATGTGTTACCATGCTCGAGCTCAGACAAAAGGTGTAAGCCACCTCATCCGGCTATATATTATATTCTAAAATTTAGCTCACAGATATTCAGCCAGGCTGGGTCCCAACAATACATATTAATGAGAGATCTTGATCTTTAGGGATTTACTCACAAAGATAGTTCTCATTTCCTCAACACAGTTATGTTTTATTTTGTGCACAATTTTGTTAAATTAAGTAATTTAACTTTCCAGAGTAGCTTACAAGAAAACAGCTGTGGATAAATTTAAGAGCTATTATCTGGCAATAGAACATGTCATCTGAGAACAAGGAAGAGGCTACAAAACCTATGTAAAGAAGACAAGAGAAATTAAAGAACCTAACAGTTTAAGTGTACAAATAGTCCTACAAACTTAAAAAGAAATATCAACATCCTCATCCTGTTCCTCCACCTTAGTAACTGAATCCTTAAAGACTAAAAATCCAAGTCTTCCTTACAAATATACATGCCTGAGGTCTGGCCAGATAGACAGAAATACTAAGACAGTGTTTGGGAGGACTGTTAAAAGACTCATCTTAGAAAGCGATCCCTTTGAGCCTCTCCTCCTTTGGGCCTGAGCCCCAGAAAAGAAGCGAGTGAGGGTTCTCTTGGGGAAGGACTAGAAAACTTCACTCTTACTCTGTACAAGCTGAGAAGACAGTAGTGAATCTTGAGGAAAAGCATGACATGACCTTACAGTTCAGAAAGCTTATTCTCACAGTCATGTGCAGTACAGACTACAGAATGGCAGAAATAGAAAGCTCAGAAACCACCGAGGAGACTGAAGTGCCACACTATGACAGATGATGATGGTTTGGACCAAAGGGATGAAGTGGTGAGAAGACAATATATTCCACAGGGGAGGGTTGACCTGTACCTACTCACAGCACATAGATGACTCCAAGAACTATGATCTGAACAACTGCAATGAAGTTGCTTTTCACTAAACTAGGAAGCAGTGATGAACATCAATTAATATACTCAACCCCTAACTCATGAGCAGAGGTTAACTATAATGTTACAACTCCCCAACACCATCTAGGATCAAAAAAAGACTACTAGGAGAAATAGCTGCTATAGGAAGACAGTTTCCAAAGACATTCCTATTGTCTTAAAAATGGCATTCAGGAAGGTCTATAAATGGAAAATATAAAATAACATTCACTTGTTTTATTTTTGCCTATTTAAAATGATTACCCCCAGCCTGGGGAAATGGACCAGCAGTTAAAGGTGCTGGCTTGTAAAGCATAATGGCCTCGGTTCAATTCCCCAGTATCCACACATAGCCAGATACACAAAAGAATACATGCCTCTAGGGTTCATTTGCAGCAGCAAGAAGCCTGGGGGGGGCACCCATACTCTCTCTATTCTCTCTCTCTCTCTCTCTCTCTCTCTCTCTCTCTCTCTCTCTCTCTCTTTCAAATTAATTAATTAAAATATAAATGAATAAAATATCACTCCCAAGCAGCTGGTCATAAAACTGAATAAGTTTTCATTTTATCTGTCATCAAGGATTTGATGGACACACTAAAATAAAACTTTACCTGGTTTTACAGGGGATCTACACCACAGTGCCTGATGTGTATAAAATGTTCGTAAGAAATCCTTCTTCCCAGGCAGAACCTGATGGGATCCCAAGTTGCTAAGTAAAGGACATGAACATCCCGTCACCACTGCTTTCAGCAGATGTGTCATGTTGACTTGAGCTCCCACCTTTCTGAATCCTTAACGGCTTGAATATGAATCACTAAGAAGAAACAAAAGAAAATGTTCATATGCCAAGAAAAAAAATTCCTTGTCTTTTGAACGTTAAAAAAAAACATGCACAAGCTAGTAATATAAAGAGCCTAGAATACAATACTTACATGTTGACATCTACAAAGAATTTATTTGCCAAGTGCTTTGCTTATAGAAGATGCTTCAAAAGTTTGGCTCCAACTCAGGTATTTAAAACTTGAAATCTATTTTCCAACAAAAACCGGGGTTATAAACTCACTATTCAACTTCAAGCCTAAATCATACAAATCTACTTGAATATACATAGCTAGAAAGTTTAACAGACACACACAAACAAATACATCCATACACACACCTACAAAGCCACATCTTACATGAAAGTTGCCTTCTAAGTCAACATGTATAGCAAAAAATACATCTAATCAAAGTTACCTTTGAATGTCCCTTAAACTGTCTAAAATACACACAATACAGCACAATAGTGACTTATATTTAGGCAGTAGGTTGTACCAAAAATATATATATATTGTCATCCTATCCACTGCAGCAGGATACCCAACTCAGCAAGTGAGATCTCCTGATCTGAGGCTGACTGAATGGACATGAGATTCATGTTTGCCAAGCGTACCTCCCATTAAGAAAATTAAACATGCGTGGGATATGACTGGAGAAAAAAAAAAGGAAGATGGAAAAACCCCATCTCTTTACCACAACAGCTTGTACTTGCAGATGTGGGTATAACTGTGAACTCTTCTGAAAGTGGTTCTCACAAGTGTTACTTTTGCCAACTTAACAGGGCAGAGTAAAGTGTCACTGGACTTTGCTGTTATTGACACATCCTTGGCTAACCCTGGCCCTACTGGGCAGATCCCCAGGGGTTCGTGAAAGTCACTTCCACTATCCTCCAAAGCCCCCATATTCCTCTACCTGTCTTCAAGAAAGAGACGCATCAAAGGGCCTGGAGCTACCACCACCCGCTGTGCCTATCTAATGAATCAGTATTCATTAGGTAGACAGTCACAGGGCCAAGCACCAGACCCCAGCAAACACCAGTCTACCAGGCTCCAAAGGAAGAAGGATTTAGCTCATTTAATCTTAGAACTACTACCACGACTCCCTGAAGAAACTTCTTTAAAACACCAAAAGGTAACACTGGTAATGGAAATTCTCAGTCCGAGGTGTGTTTATTAAAGGCCCTTTCACGAAGCAAGCCTGTGCCAAGGACAGAATCTCAGAAGCACTGTCCCCAGGGGCACTTGTAGACACACTAGAATGGGTTCTTCACTTAAGGTAAGAAATGTCAACAAATATTAACACTGCAAAGCAGAGAAACCCAAATCCAGAGTTAGAACACAGAAATTGTGTTCTCATAGAGGGCTAAAAAGGAAAAGGTATGTGAAATGGAGAGGGGAAAAAAGACTAAAAGGTAAAGGAAGAAAGAGCTTGTAAGATATGTTCACACACTCAACTGAAAAACATATGTGAATAACCCATTGTGTTTGAATAGATGGCTTTTTTTAATATTTTATTTATTCATTTTCAAGCAGAGAGAGAAAGAGAGAGAGAGAGAGAGAGAGAGAGAGAGAGAGAGAGAATGCACCAGGGCCACCACCTTGTGGGTCTGGCTTATATGGGTCCTGGGGAATTGAACCCAGGGCCTTAGGCACTGGAGGCAAGTGCCTTAACTGCTGAGCCATCTCTCCAGCCCGAACAGATGCCTTTTTATTTCCAGTCTTCCTATGTATGTCATTTCATTTTAGTCCTAAAGCATTTCCAAGTCCATAAACATCTTCCTCATTCATGCATAAGTCAAATGTAGGGTTGTTCGTGGATGAGAGTAGAGAGCAAATAAGTTCAAAATTCAGCCACATGACCAGGCCTTTAACCCTGTACTTGAAAGGGACAGGCAGGAGGATCACTGTGACTCTGAGGCCAGTCTGGGACTACAGCATGAGTTCCAGATCAGCAGGGGCTAGAGTGAGACCCTACCTCAAAGAAAACAAACAAAAAAATCAGCCACCTGTTCAAAATATGCACTGAGCCTATGCCAAGAAAGAACTGCTGGGGATGAAAAGACATGTGAGGGGTCTTGTCTTAAAAAAGACTTTGTCGTCATCACTGCTATTCTTAACCTCCCCATCTGACTTTCTCCTCTTGGATTTCCAGCACCCAACAACACAACGGCTGTTCTCACTGCCTGACAAGGCTTTACCAGAACTCATCAGCCAATGAAGGAAGCTGCCTGTAACAGGGCCCTGAATGTCTAAGTCTGCCACCCTGGCTGTTTGACCAGAGCTTTCTGAGCCACCTCCTGTTCATATGTAAAAGCAGCAGGGGAAAGCAGTTTAAGGCCCTTTTAGGTTCTAGAAATTCTATGATCAGATAAGATTTTGCAATGGTTTAAAGCTGGAGTACTACATCATGGCTGGGAATCTGAAAAGTTTGTTCTGTCTGTATGGAAAATAGTAACTCATTTATTGAACAGATAGATCCCAGGAAGTAGCATCAGATATCAATAAGACCAAGACTTTAAGATTCCAACTTCTCAAAAAAAAATTAATAAATCTACTTTATTCAAAAGATAATTTATTGGCAAGAGCAGTCCACATTACTAACTCTAAATTAAATACAAACGGTTCTGAAAGGCATTCAGAAAATATATGAACCACCTTCTCATTGGCCAGTACACATTACTCCAAAGATACTACTCTGTCTTAAAGGTTATGTTTTTCCCTATCTTCATTCGCATCAAAGCTCCCTGCTCTCTGATCGTCCATTTGTTTCTACAGCTTTAAATTAATAACTGGAAATTTTTACAACTCAAAATTATTAAGAAAATACCTTTTTTGTATTTACCTTTATGGTATTATATATTTGTTTAATGTAAGTTATAAGGATAAGTGTATCCCCAAAAAGCTTATGAGGAAGGAGGGGGTGCTGCAGATTAAATCCAGGACTTCGCAAATGCTAGACAAACATTTACCACTGAGCTATATTCCCAGCCTTGCCCTAGGACATATTAACATGCCTTTTTTTCTTTCTTTCTTTTTGCTGTTTGCATGTGTGTAATATTGTGCTATGTGTGTGTGCAGATGGGCACATCCCCTGTGTGCATGCAGAGGCCAGAGGCCACGCCCAGCTAACTGTTTATGTGGGTGCTGGGCTCTCATGCTGGAATGCAAGCACTCTTACCCACTGAGCCGTTTATAACCTAGCTCCCCCCACCCACCCAATATTGACACTTGTGAGGGCAAGCGACCACTTAGCAAGGAAGCACAGCTCGGAGACTAAAGAGGATAAACTGGATCCTAAGCCCCTTCTGCCTTATCAGCAATATGACCTGGCAAGTCACTTAATATCTCTGTACCTGATTTCCTCATCTTTAAGATATCTCATAGGGTTGTGAAGATTTTAAGAACAAAAAGCCCTGATCATAGAGTTGAGGAGAGGATTAAACAAACGTAATATCCTGATTAGCTGTTACATTCACTTTGGCAACTCCTCTGGCCCAGTGTGTTAGAAGTCATTAGCATTTTCTGACTAAATTATTAAATCATGACTGAGGCCTGGGTTCTCATTAAACACATTCTGCAATTTTTGAAATTTTCCTTTGAAAATGAAATGTTTATGTTGCCTTGGGGAAAGAAGATCCTATCGCCAAAAGCAGCAGCCTTGCTGACAAGATAATCCTAATCGGTCCTTCAATAAAGAAAAGTGAGCTTTCAATGCCAGCTCTTGGGAGAATGAGACAGAAAGATCACTGTTGAACCCACGAACGCAGAGAAAAGACCACAGACTCCAA
>PVHP010028347.1:0-23201 GCA_004024765.1 Zapus hudsonius | reverse complement strand
GCACCGGATCCCATACTCTTAGGCTCCCAAGACAAGAAGCATTATGGGACCAATTGATAGGGAGGCTACTAAAAATCGAATCCTGGTAATCTAAAATTGTGTGTATTTGTTAACCTACACTGATCTCACTCTCCGATGGAGATTGTGTTTGTATCTTTCAGGATGCAGCGAGAGTGCTGGGGCTCATCTAACCCTACCATCCGACCGTAGGCCGATAGCTGAGATTCTGGCAAGAGAGGGGCCACCACAGTCATACAATGGAGGATCCAAATGGAACTCCGCAGAGAAAGACGAGATGAACAAGGGGCCCACAGCCACAGCCATTAAATCAACACAGGATTAGCCAGTGGAACAGGAACCAACGATTTTTGACACAAAGACCCCTAAGCTCACAACCTTAAAGCAAACTTATTACTCATCCACCACGACTCAGGGAACTATGCGGAAGAGGGGGCTGAAAGACGGTGAGAGCCGTGGTGGGGGAGACTATCCAGAGGTACGGACAGGAGAACCTGGCTGATTACTAGTCTATCCATGGTCCCCTGTCACAAGGACTGATCCAGAGGACCCATGGAGGAGGTTATCCAGTGGAGGGGGGAGGGGAGGGCAGTGGGGAATTGGGGATAACAAATCATTGTTTGCCCACCAAATGTTGTAAGTCATTATGGACAATAAAAAAAAAATTATTAAAAAAAGAAATATAAGAAAGAAGGAAAGGAAAAAGAACAACATTAATAACATGCTTTCCTACGATTGTGAATTCAGGATAGATGATGAAGAAAATACAACTTCTTCAAAGCAGGTGGCTAAATCAGACGAATTTCCATGTTAAGATCCTTTTAAAGGAGAACATATTTTTATTTTTATTTCAGTCTGTCCTTGCTCTTTTATGTTTGAATTATGAACAATTGCTAATATCCAGCACCACAACCTCTTTCCACAACTAAGGATGTAACCATAAAAACTCTTAGATGCCTTAGTCATATGTAATACACTATTAAAAGAAGTAGGTTTCAAATTTTATTTTCAGATATTCAAGACATAAAGTTCTAGACAAGTTATAATTTATTTTATGTTTTAATAAAAATTAAATTTAAAATTAAAATGTATAATTGTTAATTAAATTTGTGTATAAGGTCAATACACAAGAAGTAAATGAAGCAACCTTTACACATCTCTGAAAGATCTCTATTTTAGAACATAGCAAAAAAAATGAACATTGAAAGGTCACAGGGAAATTGATACCTCTAGGGGCAACTGCTTTTCCTATATTCTAGACAGAGTCCTGGTGTAACGTTTTATGAAATGGAAAAATTAGAAGCTAGTTTTCTTATGCTTCTTTATGTCAGCCTACAGAAAAAAAAGTTTGAATGCAACATTTCTATTTTATTTGGTCTTTTTGGATATAATTTGCCCATTTAAGAATAAAGATTGCATAATTAAAATACTTTGGAATAGCAAACTAGACCCTCTCCTAAGAATTATTAAGAGTACTGTGTTCTTACAGAAGACAGCTAAGGATGAGAAGTGTGTTCTCATCTTCAAAGCCTTTTAAGTACAGAACAGGATACACACTTGCCATCAGAAGGGAAGGAATGATAACTCCAAGAGAGTTTGTCTGAATTTTTCTGGGGTCCATTTGTATACCTGGTTACTGGAAAATGCTTAAAACATCTCTCAATCAGGACTCCCCTAAAAATTCTGGCTCTACCAGCAGTACATATGTGGTTCAGAACAATCCTTAGGCAACCATATACATGAGAATATTTATGCATTATTATTGGAAAAATAACCTGGAATGAAAAGTTCATTCTCCTAAAAAATAAATAAAATGTCATATGTCAAATAATTGGAATGTTATAAACAATGAGTTTCTACCTGCTCCAAAGGAGACAATTATTATACATGAACCTGAATAGTATTTAACAATATATGAAAATATCTGTGAAGTAAAATTAAGAGCAGAATAACAATGTTTGGTTTGGGATCATAAATGGCTTATATGCTAAAGTATCAGTTGCCACTTTAAGGCATTTGGGTAGAAAAACCTTCAGTACATAGAGCATAATGGAAGAAAGTTAAACCATTGGGAATGTGCTATTGAAAGAAATAATGGGACTCTCATCTTTCTTTCTTTTTTTATTGCTGAGAAAACAGACCACTCCACCATGAACTCCTCTGCATGTGGTATAAAGTCACTAGCCATCCAAAGTGATGTGGTTAAGTAACCAAGGATTGAAACCTCTAAATCTATAGGTTAAAATAATCATTTCCTCTTTTTCAAGCTACCTCAGATATTTTGTCACAAATATGCAAAGGTAATTGACACAAATAGTCACTTCAACATATCACCAGAGTTTTTGAAGATGCTTTGTTAATATGCAGGCAAACCAAATTAATGGAAGTCAATATATAAAATCATGATTATGTGATTATGTATGACTTTGGAAAATACATACATAACAGTTATAGTAGAAGACATTCAAAATATCTCTACAACCTGTTGTTATTCATCTCTTCATAGGCATTTAATTTTTAAAAGAATGACAACAATGCCATTTTTTACCAGAACTTGCAAATAAATGAAACTCTATTGTTGGAAAGATGAAACTGAAGAACTCAGAAATGCAAAGGTTTATGTAACAAAATGTGTGTAAAAGACAAATGCAAAGTAGTGCTTTCAGCAGTGCCCTCTGGAGAAAGAGAGGCCAGTAGAGCTGAAGCAAATCTTTAAGTTTACAATGTATTTTCACTACTCATAATATCACGTGTGATTAGAATGAAAAAAGGCATTTCAAGGGAATAAAACTTGAAGGAAAATATGGACATTTGAACAATTATCAGAGGAGACAAAAGGCCCTGCACCTGAGAACACTTACTCAAAAGTAGCTTTTCAGCTGTTAAATATCAAAAGACGGCAGGTTTGTTCTATGTAAGGCAAGGTTTCCAAATCCTATTTTAAGAACTGTTCCAATATGGAAATAATTCTTATATTTTATTGCTTCATGAGGTCTTTCATCTAAGAATCCCAGAAAGGAAATGAAGTAAGTGCAATGATTGGAAATTTTTAATATTAATAAACTTTGAGAGAAATGGAAGCAATTAAAAAGAAATAGAAGTAGACTATATGAAAACCGGTTTTGAATGTCATGTATAATGTTGGTTGGAAAGATCTAGAACAATGAGAGCTGTTTGTGAATTAACTTGTAAGCAGTATAATCATGCTACATGAGCAGAGTTAGATGTCCCAAAATTACACAATTTTTTTCCTTTAAGAAGAAGCTTTTTTCATCCTTTTCTGGGTATTTCTAATCATAAGGTGTTTGAATGTTAAAATACATAACCATTGCCTTCAGGACGGTGTACACCACATGACCTCAGATAGAAAAAGAAAAAAAAAAACACCCTTTAAAATACTGCACTGTTCTATACAGGGAAGGCCTTTGCTGTAGAGTGGCCTGTGAGAAGTGATTTACAGGCCTTTCAAAGTCCTTCTGCTCCCAAATGAGATCCATATATTTAAAACAGCTTCTTAGCTGACCTTTATTTAATCTTTTTTTTTTGTCAAGCAGGCCCAACACTTGCTTATGTAGAGAATCATTACTGAAATTTCAAAATGACTAGCACTTTTTGCTATTTTGAAATACGGTACATCCTGGAACAAGAGGCAAGAACTGGACAAGCAAAGAGAGGGGACATTCTAACTTTTGTTTGGCTTGAAAACTGTGTGATGTACACATCCACCGCACCTGGGAATCTGTAGTTAAGAAGACATAGACAGAAATCGTGTGGAGATGTGAATTATGTTACTAAAGAAAGGGGTGCAAATATGGGCATAGTTTTATTAAGGGCTGAATTTAAACCATACCCTCTCTCTATGTTCTTATATTTTTGCATTTGTTGTTTGTTAGACTCAATTGTGGCTACCTTGTTTATTTTCTGTGAAATAACAGATTTGCCTGAGTCTCCAAAAAGGAATTTTTGGAGGACTTTTTTTTCTTCAACATGAAAGAAAAATGGAGTTACATAATTGAATTTAGGGGAATAAACTTCACATATAGAGCTTGATACGTGATATTTTTCTCAAAACTTTTAAGATCATGGGTCCTGATAAAGCACCTATTATTTTTCCCCTGGATTCAGCAAGCTCTGTCTCCCTTTGAAAAGGCAGTTTCTGACAGTTCTGCTTCTGCAAGGGAAATAAAATAGAATTCAGTAGAGCAAAAGGTGAGGGTACACTGCATCTATAAAGAAATATTTGATGCAGTTTGATTATGAATTTTGAAATGTTTTATTTATTTATTTGGGAAACAGAGACAGGGGAAGACATAGAGAACAAGAGTGTGCGACACCAGGGTCTCCAGCCATTGCAAGTGACCTGTTGACACATGAGCTACCTTATGCATGACGCTCCACGTGGGTAGAGGAGAATCGAACCCAGGCCTTCAGGCTTTGCAAGCTAAAGCTCCCTAAATGCTGATCCAGCTCACCTACCCCTATGACATGATTTTTTAAATTAATTTTAGCACTGGAAGTTGAACTCTTGTTTAAACCATTAAAGAGTGAAATACAATTTACTATACATTTCCCTATCTACAAGTCTATTTCTGATAGCAAACCCTTGAACTTTCCTCTTATAATAAACTATTTTTGGAAACTTTTAATTGTATTCAATATGAAATTATAGTAAGAAAATTTTTATCATCTATTTGGAAATAAATCTTAGGGTTAGTTATGCTGCATTGTAAATGTATCTGTGAATCCTATATCCACATGTCAATGAGAATAATTTGAACTGGTGCCTATACTGTAATTAATGGCAAAAATTTAGCATTCTTAATGGAAAGTTGTTATGAATAAAAACTTCCTGTCTTTTTTGCAAGTTTGCTAACAAGTTTCTCCTGAGCGGCTTGTCAGTAGCCCCCAAAATAACCAACCAGTTAACAGGAATGGAAAATTTGTTACTTAGAATTGTAATTTCAGTGATATAAGTCTCCAAATGCATCCTCTTGCAAAATAAAGTATAAGTGAATGATGCGAATCTAGAAGACATATAGTACAGAAAGACATTGCATATCTTTTAGGCCACTTATAACAAAAAAAAAAAAGATTAATGACTTTTGAGAGAAAAAAATGTCTATCCCAATATTTCATGGTTGAAATGCTGATAAAGTCATTGAATTAGTTATCAAATCTAGGAAATTTCTTAAAAAATTACCTATATTTTATGTCTTCAATGTCATATACTATTGAAAGTAAGGAAGGTACATGAAGAGAACATAGCCTTCATACAACAACATTCATCCCTTTCACGGGAAAAGTGGTTCTTAAGGATTTTTATACAAATAAGCCATGACTTTGTGATGAGAGTGAAAGTAACTCATAACAATAATGGTTGATGTAGATTCTCTTCTTACACCTCTGAAGACTTAATAAATATTTAATCCCAATATGCTGAACTGTTATGTGTGAGGGGAGGAAATTGCTTGTCAGCCAGGAAAGTGTTTGTCTTTCAATCATGAAGACCTGAGTTGAATTCTCATCTAAGAGAAATTGCAGGTGGTGGTATACAATTATAAGCCCAACACTACAGAGTAAAAGATGGAACCAGGTGGACACCTATGGCTTTATGGCAAGCCCTACTCTAGCTCACTAGGTGTATTCAAGATCTGTGAGAGACTCCATATGGAAAAAGGTATATCATCACTTAAGAAGAGCAACTGAGGCTGTGTTCTTCCCCCTTCCACACACACACACACACACACACACATAGACACACACTTGCATACATGCACACACATGAACATAAGTGCACTTCGACAAAGGTTACATGTGTATAAGTAATATATAAAAACACATCATATATATGCGTATGTATATATGTATGTGCATATGTATATATGTATATATAATATATATTCTTTTTTGAATATATTGTTCTAATGCAAGAATCATCTTCATTGTTACAGAATAAATAAATGCTCTTGGGGAGCACTTAAATGAGTCATGAACTCTAATCAAACACAAGGCAGGCAGAAAGCATTTGCATACAAGTGTGTGTACATGTGCCTGTGGGCCCTTATACAACCTCAGGTGCTCTTCATCACAAGGATGAATCACAGGTAAATATTTTGAAAATATTTAAAATATAAAAACTATAAGCTCTATTTAGAAGAAAATTTTAAAATTTTCTTATGAGTTAAATTTTCTTATGAGTTAACCTGGGCAAAATACAGAATAAAAGGCTAATAAAAGTAATTGAGAATATCCAGAGACACCGCCCCTAAGTAACATTACACTAATGCCCACAGAACTGGGCTGACTCCTAGGCTATCCATTATGCC
The DNA here is from genome assembly GCA_004024765.1 of Zapus hudsonius. Lineage (NCBI taxonomy): Eukaryota > Metazoa > Chordata > Mammalia > Rodentia > Dipodidae > Zapus > Zapus hudsonius. The sequence goes on along the minus strand of PVHP010028347.1, from coordinate 16,857 downwards.
CAGCCCCAAAGACTGATACAGACAGCCCACGGAGGAGGATATCTAGATGATTGGGGATGGGGAAGAGGGGCATTGGCGAACTGGGAATAACAACTCATTGTTTGCCCATTAAATAATGTAACTCATTATGGACAATAAAAAAAAGAAATTGAAACCTGGCTGATTACTAGCCTATCCATGGTCCCCTGTCACAAGGACTGATCCAGACGACCCATGGAGGAGGTTATCCAGTTGAGGGGGGAGGGGAGGGCAGTGGGGAATTGGGATAACAACTCATTGTTTGCCCACTAAATGATGTAACTCATTATGGATAATAAAAAAAGAAAACATATAATCTTATTAAAAGTCACTGTAAATGCTTTAAAAAAAAGAAATTGAAGTAAAATGTTCAATGACAAAGGAAAATTTTAAGAGAAAACACTTGGAGTTTTAATTGATTAATCAACAACTTTTTATTATGCAAATAGAGGTTTTAATGGTTAATTGCCATAATCTATCTTCTCTTGTTCTTCAATAAATAATTATGAAATGCTACCTTCAGAAGGAGACTAAACTGAATATGTTTCTGTATTTTAGAAACATATTTCTTAGTGAAAGAAACATTCAACAAAATCTGTAGATAGGCATATCTCAAAGCCAACACTAAACAGTAATTTAATTCCAATCGTCTTCACTGGTATTAGGATTTCAGAAGGTAGTTATGTCTGATATTTCCAATATAGTAAGTGTGTACTGTGATAGCATACTATTTATGAAACTTCAATTGAGAATTTCACAATTTCTTGGTTATATGGTTCAATGAAACATGAACATTCTTTTGAGATTAAATAGCTACTTTATAATAGAGCATGAATTTATTTTATATTTTGCCTCTAATCACATATGTTTTGAGCACTATGGGATACATTCTTAAGTGTTTTATTTTAAATGTGCCAATATGAATTCACCCTTCAAAAATATATCGAGGAATGATCTTGGCAAAATAGCATCTTAATAGAAACTGCAGTGGATATGGCAGTTAAATATTTGCCATTGGCATATCTATAACTTCAAGCTCAGTTAATCTATTTATTTGATGGCTACAGTTTTCTGTGTTTTTGACTAATCAAAGCCATAGGGAAACTGCAGCTAATACTCCAAAAATATTTGAACAGTCTAGAAGGTGTGAACCTTTCTAGGAAAATAAATTATCCTTGAAAAAATTTCATTTATTTCAAGATTTGAAATTAAAACATAGAAACACATCTCCCCTAAGGCTTTACACACTATCACCTGGATCATTACAACTCCCATAAGCTCTATTTCTTATGTATTTATTCATTTGTTTAGAGTGAGAGAAAGAGGCAGCTCAAGAGACAGAATGGGTACGCCAGGGCCTCCAGCCACTGCAAATGAACTCCAAACACATAAGCCACCTTGTGCATTTGGTTTCACGTGGGTACTGGGGAATCAAGCTCGGGTCCTTCTGTTTTGCAGACAAATGCCTTAACCGCTAAGCCATCTCTCCAGCCCCAATAAGCTCTATTTCTTGAGTAGCCTTTACCTTTGAACAGAACAACCTTCTGCAGTCGACTTCAAGCATGTTTCACATACCTCCTGGGAACAAAGACAAAAGAAATCCACCTAAATAGTTGTGTTTTTAAATTTTGTCTACAATGTACATTATGGATAGATAACTTGACAACTAGGTAATCAATATTATCAAAACAAAAAAATTATCAGAATTAAGCATGAAATGGGAAATTTCTAAGTGGAATTTGAATTTATGATGTTTGATCAGATAGAAAATCTAATGATCTGAAGCTTTTTTTCTCAAGGTTCTACTTTAACTCACATTGAGGACACATATCCATTCTCTCCTTAATTCCAGCTAGGCTCACTTTAAGCAGTGCATAACATGCACAAAGGAAGAATAAACATTCAAAATTGGAAATAAAAATTAGGATTGATTATTTAAAAGCAAAATAAATTACAAGGTGCACTCTTCCCTTTGCTATGGCCTTACATGTCTTGGATTGGTACTAAATACACAAGCCACAGGGAAATATTCAAAGGGAGAAAAACAGAAACAAAAGACCCCGGGAAAGAGCAGCTCTCCATATCCAAGATAAAAGAGAATCTGCATCTTTGTGTTGTTGTCCTTATTGTTGCTTTTTGAGGTAGGGTCTCGCACTAGCCCAGGCTGACCTAGAGTTCACTATATAGTCTCAGGATGGCCTGGAACTCAATGTGACCCTCTTACATTTGCTGAGATTACACCATGCTCTGGGCAAACAGGCATCTTCATTTTAGAGAAAGTGATTGCAGAAATGATGGACAAAACTTTAAAAAATAAAAATAAATTAATTAATTAAAATTCTGCACTTGCCCCATTAGAAGAGCAATCCTGGGGTGCTTAATTTTACACATCAAACTGACCAAGGATTGTTTTGCTCCATTGCTCAAACATTGCTCTGGACATGCACATCAGGATGCTGGGTGAGACTATTTAAATGTTTACAGCAAATAATGCTCATTGAGCTTTCCATTATAGGAGATTTTCATGTAATGAGCGGAAGGTATACTTAGAATTAAAATATCTCAGTCTCACATCAGTAACAAGCAAGACCTGTCTGAGTGTCTTCAAATGAGACAATTTGACATGTTTATTGTTGTTAATAGTTTTATTTCTATTTTTGTGGTTGTTATTTTATGCCTATATATTTGTTTGAACACATTCTCTTTTTCTGGATCTTCATCCTGTCTGTTTAGAGTGTCAAACTGTACTACTGTTACTTGTTCCTAGACCTTGTCTTCTGGATTCAGATTATATAAGCACCAGGATCTTCATGTTGACCTGAGCCTTTTTGTGCATATCTGTCAAATATAAGGTCTTTCCCCCATATCATATAAGTTTTCTGGCTCATATTTTTATCAAAGGAAACTAGATCAAACAAGAGAATTACTATTGCTAGTTTGTAGTACAATACCCAAACTGATTAAATTTTACTTTAGAAAATATCAGCTGTTATATAACAAATCAGAAAGAATGCAAGTAAATAACAGGGGTCAGAAAAAGGCAGAGATGCTAGAATTCCCTGCCAAAGATATCAAAAGAAATTCAACAATCACTCAACCAATGGGATCTCATCAAGCTAAAATGCTTCTGTAACAAACACATGTATCATACATAGAGTCAACAGACCACCATCAGGTTGAGAGAAAATCTTCTCCAGCTACACCATGAAGATAGGACTGATATCAAGAACCTCAAAGAACTAAAAAAAATCAGGTAGTAAAAATCAAACACCCCACTAAAAATTTGGGGCAGTGAACTGAACAGGGAATTCACATTTGAAGAAATGTAAATGGTTGATACTCACTTAAGAAAATGTTCAATATCCTTAATCATCAGGAAAATGCAAATGAAAACAATTATGAGATTCTACCTTATGATAGTCAGAATGGCAATCAAAACATCCACCAACAATAGATGATGGTGAGGATGCTAGGAAAAAGGAACCTCACTCACTGATGATGGGAGTGTACACTTGTAAAAATACTATGTGGAATCGGTGTGGAGACTCCAGTTAAAGATAAAAATAGAGCCACCAACTGACCCAGCTATGTTTCCATCCACATCTACATCTACCTTCAAGGCTCCTCTCTTCAATACCCAGACATTTGATCAACCAGGTTTATAACTGCTCAATTCACAATAGCTAGGAATGATAATCAACCCAAATGCCCATTGTTAAATGAGTGGATATCAAAGTTGTGGTACAAATATACCATGGAATTCTACTTTGCAGTAAGAAAAAAAAATGACATAGTGAAATTTGCAGGAATGTGGATGGATTTAGAATAACTCATACTCAATGAACTTCCAAAAGAAAAGAGGCAAATGTTGCATTCTTCCTCATTGTGGTTCCTAACCAGGTGAAGCTTGAATAGTAAGCAAACCTGACTTGCAAATCTAGAGACAGACATCAAAGAAGGAGGGGTATGGGGTGAGGGAATGGGAGGGCAGGAAGAATATGCAAAACTAAATCCAAAATTAATTGATACCATAGGATCCTTATTCTTGGACTGTAGGGTAAATTATATAAGCCACTAGAGGATTATGGGGTATTGTCTGATAAGAAGGGCCCTGAAGAGGGAGGGAGGAAGCCTGACCATAATACAATTGGTTCTGGCTCTACCAAAAATTGGTTATTTTGACATATCACTTTAATACCTGCCCCAGGAAAAAGATAAGACCCTATTTCTGAAGACACTACAGGCCACTTTCACAAGACACCAAGAGAATCCACTTGAATTTGGAAGGAAGCCAGTCCCCACATGGTTAAACAACACAGTGCTTGAAAGCACTACATGAGTTACCAGGGGAAATTGGCCAATATTACTGGGAGAAAGCAGAGGACATTGATATACAACAGTGACCATCATGAAAAGAAATACTTGCCTGTGCAATAGTGGCACTCAACCTAGTTGGGGAATTCCAGAGGGGAAGCCCACATTAACCATGACCATAAAAAAGGCTACATTCATTAACATCTCACCAAATTAACAATGTTTGTACCATTTAACCTATGCTGGCCTCACCCTCTTTTGGAGAACGTTTATTTTTTTTTTCAGAAGGCATAAAGAACCATGGACAATCCCATTCTACTAACAGTAACTGAAATGATAAGTGACTCCCAGATAGGAGATGCATTACTTCTAACTAATCACCTAGGGACAAAATGAAACCCTAGAGAAAGTGGCAAGAGGACCAAGAGAGCTTCTTCCACAGCAAGTCAGACAACCTACGTAAGGGTAATGGAGACAAACACCAAGGATACTCAAAACAGTCCAAAGAAAAAGCCTAGAGACTCTTAAGAGCTCAAAAGGAAAGTAGACTTAAAACTCACCCACCAGGGCTCAGAAACTTTGAGGAAGAGGGGGCCGGAAAGATTTTAAGAGTCATGGTGGGGGAAGATATCCAGAGATATTGCCCCCCCAATAATACTGTCTGCTACTTGCACAATTTGTAATCCTCCATCCTATGGTTGACCGTGGAATGGGAGCAGTGAGGAGGTGTAATAGAGGCAACAACAGATGACTTGTACATACAGAGTTTCTACCTATTAATAAAAATATAATAATAGAAATAATGTTTTCTAAGAAAAATTATAAGCACACTCTCGTAGTTTGACTGAATGTCCCTGAATAGTTCAAAAGTGTATTAAATATGTGTCTTCAGCCTCCTGGCTGGAGGAGGTGTCACCTTAGCCTGGCCTCCTATGATATTTCTAAGATGGATGTAAAATTCCAGTGATACATGTGTAAAGAGCAGTCAGAGCTGAAGTATGGCAGTGCAGCTGTTATATTAGTTGAAGTTGGAGTGTGCTGGCTGGAGGTACTGGATGGGTTCCTCTCTCTCTCTGTTTGGATCTCTGAAAGGAGGGGCAGCTTCTTTCATAATTCTGAAACTTCCCCTGGATCTGTTATTTCAATAAATATTTTCTTCCCCAAAATTGTGCCTGGTTTGGAGATTCATCCAAGCACTGTGTGGCTGACTATAACACACTCTGTAAAAAAATATTTTTATCGTCTTATTAACGTTTGATGAAGAAATATAAACTGTACAATTGAATGAAATAGACATGTTAAAATGAAGTGTGAAGTAGCTAAAATAAAATGCAAAGCTGGAGAAGAAAACCTACATAAACATAGCAGAAACATACAGAAGATGAGGATTAAAAATGATAAAATAAAGCACATTCCAGTAAGTACATCCCAGTCCTGTGGGCTCTGAAATATTCACTACAAAACTATGCAGTCATAGCTCTGCAATGGGAAAGAAGCTAAAAATATACTGCTCTTGAGAACTCCACATTGATGATCATAATTTCAATGGGCAAGAACATCTATTCTAACCACCAACTTTATCTTGAAATAATCAGGATATTTTCTTTACTTTCATGGTATTTTCACTAACTTTGAACACATGATCCTTGAAATTGGGTGGGAATTGTACTTCTTTTTGTTGCTTTGAATGGTACATTGTGGCAATAATTTCTATTTGATATGAATAACTTAATTTGGGATATAAATAGAAAGATGAAAGAAATTCCTCAGATGACAAAGAACTTAAATTTTGATTATATTGTATATTAAATCCTAAGACTCTGAGTGATTACAATCTAAAACTTAAATGTATACTATCCAAAAATTGATATGTTGGTCAACATATCAAGAGAAACTGGTATACTATTGCATTGTACTTCACAATAGCTGTTCTTATAAAAAACCAACTAAGATATCCAATGAAAAGAGGAATTGGTTAAGAAAATGGGGTTGTTATACACGATGGAATCTTATTTTACTTTTATATTTTTGTTGGTGTATGTGGCGTGTGTGTATAGTGTGTGTGTGTGTGTGTGTGTGTGTGTGTGTGTGTGTGTGTGGTGTAAGCACATGTATATGAAGATGTAGGTGCATTGTGGGTCCACATTTGAAGATCAAAGGAAAATGGCAGGTGACCTCTGTCATTATCTGTATTTCCTCCACAGGAAGTTTTAACTAAATCCAGAGATGTTGTTTTTGGTCACACTGTCTGAACAGCAAGACCAAGATATTTTCTTTTTTTAAAAAAAATATTATATTTATTTATTTGCTAGCAGAGAGAAGATAGAGATAGAATGGCCATGGCTGAACCTCTAGCTACTACAAAAGAACTCTCGATTCATGAGCCACTTTGAACATCAAACCTGTTTCTTTAGGGTTTTCAGGCAAGTGCCTTAACTGCTGAGCTATGACTCAGGTAAGACCAAGAGATTTTCTTGTGCCAGCTCTGCATCAGCTTGGGGTATACATGCTGATACCTAGCTGTGCATGCAGATACTAGGAATAAACTCAGGTATTCCCAGGCCCTCAGGCTTGTAAAACATGAGCTCATACACTCTGAAACATCTCTCCAGCCTCAGAAATGAATTTTTCAGTCTGAAATGAGGATAAAATTATGTCATTTGTAGGAAAATGGATGCAAATGGAGATAACCATATTATTCAAATTAGACCGGTCTCAGAAATATATAGTATTTTCTATCAATTGTGAGTTCTACTTTCTAAGGTAAATAATATCATGTGCATACAGTTGACATGAAAGTCGAAATAAAATGATTCAGGGATCAAATGGAACGAATGGAAGGGGAAGGAAGGAGGAGAGTAGTGGTTTATGGGGAAGATATGCTCAAAATAAATTATACTTTCATGAAAACATTCCTGTTTTGTATAATAAAATTTAAGTTAAAAACTGCATATTATACAAAACAGCGAGAGAATATATACACAGAGTTGGTTTACAGTGTAATTTAAGCTATATAAATTCTACTTTGTAGTACATATATCCTCAATAATCATATATATGCACGTATAATTTATATAGATGGATATATAATATAATATATATATATATATACATATGCATTATATGTACTTTTACTATATCTACATGTATATAGTCATCTATATGTATTCAAATATATGAGGTGTAATACGGCATCACCTTACAGCATATATTAGCAGTTAACACCCATTGCTTCAATTAACTGAGCCATTCATGAAGGAATAAAGGGAGCTAAAATTAAGTACAATTAATAATTGTTTAATCTAGTTATGAAGAACAAGGAAGCAATTTTGAAAATATAATATAATGAATTAAAACAGGTGACACAACACAAATGGGTATTGTATTATATTAGCTAGGCCATTTTTACTCTCCTCTCTCCAGACTATGTGAATTTCAAAGAACTTAACGAAGCTTTGGAAATGTGACAGACTGAGAAATAGAACAGGAATTCACAAAATAGAAGCCACTGACCCACTGATATATTATTTTGTTTCATGTGGCACTTTTACTGTCATTTTTTTTGCTATAACATGGTAATCGTTATTTTCTTTTTTTTTAATTTTATTATCCATAATTAGATACACTTAATAAGGGAATGATGCGTTGATGTCTCCACTTCCCCTGTTTCCCTCTTTCCTGTTTAAATAATTCTTGGTTGTCATTTTTACCTGACTCTCTGGATCAGGAAGGGGTAACACTGTGACTTTCAAGGACCTTTGACGTCTTTTACTTTTTCTCACCCTACCCTTGATCCTTTAATGTCACGGAGAAATTATCACCCGACATGAGAGTTAGGACTCAGAGCAAACAAGAAAAGCTTCCTAACAAAAGCCTTACACTTTTCCACAAATCTTTTCAGCTTGAGGTGTCAAGACTCCTTCAATTACCTGCCTACCTGCCTAGCCCACCACCTTTGTCCAGGTGCCTGAGACAGAAGTCACCCTGTTTGAAGGTTTGGAGCATATCTCTGTTTGGGTCCCATATGGTGCAGAAAACTATTTCTCTTGGTGCTTAGACCACATTGTGAAGCTTTTTCTTTTCTTTCTTTTTTTTCCATCCTTCATGGAGCTCTGCAAAGGTCCTGGAAGTTATGGCAGTAACGATGGAAGAGGTAGCTGCTGACAAGCTCAGGCAGGATGGAACAGGGGCAGAGACAGCTGCTGAACTCTGCAGCTGAGGAGAGTTAATCAGGCAAGTCACTTCCCCCAAGGCCAAGTGCAAGCCTGTTGTGGTGAGGTGTGAGCTCTCATAATTACTGGAAATTGAGTAGCATGTGCCAATTGAATGAAGGCAGTTCTGTCATGGGCCGGCCTCAGTGCTTACCCCCTGCATAGCCGTGAGCAAGAGAATCCACTTCTCAGAGACTATTTCTTAATAAATGAAGGCTGGGAGAAACACTTCAGATTCCTCCCAGAACCCAATGACAAGAAATGTCACCGAATTTATTAATCCAAATGTTTTCCTCATCACTACTGGTGACAGAGACTAGTTTGGACTTAAGGATTAAAGAGCAAAAATAACACACAAAGGACAATGACAGATAAGGGGTAAAACAGGATGTGCAGACAAAATAAATCAAATGTCACTTTTTCAGAAAAGTCGCTGACACAGAAATACAAACTAGAAAGTGGAGTAGCTATAGCTAGTAGAATTTAGTCACAAAGAGTCGGAGTTTTACATGGAAATGTCTACTTTACTCCATCACACATCACCCTGCCATTCATAGCGACTTTTATTTTGAACTCAGAAGAAATATTAAAGAAAAAACTCCTCACTGCCAATCTTAAAGTTTTTGATATAATTTCTTTTGGGGCAAAACAGACACAATGTTCTTGAATAAGTATGTTATCATTTTTCCAAATATTTTATTTCTCCTTGCTTTGAGAAATATATAATCGCTAAGTTTCTTTCACATCAAAAGTACCTTCAGAGGGCTGGAGAGAAGCTCAGTGGTTAAGGCGCTTGGCACAAAATAACATTCAAGTATATGACAAGTCAACACTATAGAAACCGAAAGCTACAATCTTTGGCTGTCAGGTCGATTTTTCTTTTTTTTATTTTTTGCTAATATTTGGACAAAAACCTCATAAACTTCAGTAATGACAAGTTATCAAAAGAAGCCAGGAATGAAATACTGGCATGATAAAAGTAAATGATAATTTGTTCTGATTTTGAATAAATATTTTTATTAACCCTAGACAAATACCAGGGATGTTCTATTTCATGCGAGATAATAATCTTCAAAACTACACAAATCACATCACAAGAAAATATTATATATATATATATATATATATATATATATATATATATATATATATATATATATATATATATATATATATAATTTGAAAGATAAAAGTAGACAGTGAGAAAAGTGAGAAATCAATCTACTCTGAGACATGACCAATCACTCCTGAATTAACTACTAGATTGGGGAAATAAAGAGTTACTTTTTTATGACCATGACATGAATAGTTATGAGCAAATAAAATATTGCATTTAAGTTGGAGATTTCCTTTTCTTTCTTTTCAGTAATATATATTTTTTTCTGAAACGATGCCTTCCAAAGCAGTAATTAATGAGGAGTACAGACAGAGGGAGTCAGCGCAAATCATATTCACAAATTAACTATAAGAAAAATGTGCTCAGTGATTCTGCTCATGGACTCAATGGTCAGTTAGTTAATGGAAAAAAAGAACAGTTGAAGACAAAAAAATAGATTTTTTTTCTGAGCATGACATCATCATTGAACTGGTAAACACATTTCAGTCAACCTTGGTAAAACTATGTGTTACCAAATGGAAGATTAATTCAACATTAGAGTAACTCGCTAATTCTAATTAGCCGAAGTGTCCAAGGCAACTAAGAAAATCCTTCATAATGTATTTTAAAAATATTTCCTCTACTTGTTCTAAGGTTAAGTTTTGACAGAAAATTTTTGAAGATCATGAAGAAAAACCTTTTTTCTCTTTTATCTGATTTATTAGCTTCACTGAATTACAAATCTGTGCTATATTAATAAAATCCTAAAATATATCTGATGAGACAGGAACAGAGACATTCATTATGTTTATTATACTTGAAATTGTAAATATAAAAGGAAGAAAAATATGTAAAATATCATCAAATTTTACTATTTACAAATCTCTTCTTCATGTGAATTAAAGATAACATAATGATGGAAGACTAGAATGAAAATGGTTTATTTTAAATTGTTTGTTGATTTGCACACAAGCCAATCACATGCCTCAATGATAAGAACTTTTTATAATTCAGTCCTAAAAATGATAGGAAGCTCTAAGTAAGCTGCTATCTTTAGTCTGCAGAATAGTTCAATATAATTTTCCTATTTTCTTTCCATTTTCTATTCATTTAGAACCAAATTCATATGTCATTTTTTAAATGTATCTTCAGGTCTTATCTTCTTTTCTAAGATAGAAAGTTAATGTACAAACAAGTTTGCTATAAGAATGTTATTAGTTATTATACTAATTATAAACTAGTATGAATTCACAAATGTGTAACAGTTTATAATCTATTTTGAGGAATTAAATGAATGTCTGGATATATTTCAGTGGGAATATATAATGCATGGTTCAGGAAAATAGATGGACTAAGGACCATTTACAATTCAATAGTTAAAAAATAATTCCAAGTTTAAAAAGAAGTTTATTATGCAATATAAACATAATCTAATTTTCTCAGTATAAAGAAGAAGGAAAAGTTAGTCTTCAGAAGAAAGGGCTGTAGAGATGACTCAGTAGTTAAGGCAGTAGCCTTCAAAGCCTAATAACTTGGGTTCAAGTCCTGATTACCCACATAAAGCCAGATGCACACAGAGGCTCTGGAGTTCATTGACAGAAGCCTGAGGCCCTAGCACACCCATTCTCTCTGGCTCTCATCTCTCTACCACTCTCTGCTTGCAAATAGATAAATAAAACTATGTTAAAAAAAAAAAAACTGTGTGTGGTACTAACTCTTGTAATCCCAATATGAGGAAGTGGAGATAGATGGACCCCTGAGGCTTGCTAGCCACTGAGTCAAGTCTATTTAGAGAGGCCCTGTAGAGAGCAATTTAACAACAATGTTAGATAGTTTCTTACTATTTGTTGAGAGATTTTTTATTAGAATAAAATTGTTAAATTAGTGTAGGTATGTTTGTTTTTTTGTTTCTGGAAGCTGAATATTTTGTTTGTTTTATTGAGGGAGGGTCTCACTGTAGATGATATTCATTAGAGTATTAAAAAAGACAAGAAAAAAGTTCAGAAATCATAGCAGCTTTTCAACTATGAAAGAAAGGTAAATACTAGATGAGTGTTAGAGAAAGTAAATGAGTCGAGGAAAAAATATTACCTAAGACAAGACAATCATTATATAGACATAATGTCCTATTTTAACGTCTGCTAATGCCTCACCCTAATGATAGGATAGTGTTGCTTGGCTGTCTTCTAATTTCCTTGGCCACAGATGTAAACACAACATGGATCTTCAGAATGGGCAGAGCACCCAAGCAAGAGCTTGGTGACATGCATTTAATCACATGCTTCAGGGAATGACTATGTCTGAGCACATCTGAGAGCTCCACCCTGGACTTGAGAAGAGGAACATTTAACAGATTCTCTTGTAAGCATCAACACAGATTCAAAGGTCAGCTTCATTAAGTTATTCCGATGAGCCATGGCTCTGAATACATGAGTCACTTATACCACAAATGGGATTTTATTTCTCATAATGGCATAATAGGATCAATGGGAAGATATAGATAATTTGAATTTGCCAATTGCATTATGATGGACTATTTTCAGGATGAAAGAATTAACATAATACATTGAAAAATGTTCAATGTCATTAATTATCAGATAAATGCAAATCAAAACAATAATGAGATTCCATCTAACTCCAATCAGAATGGCAAACATTAAAAAAATCTACTAACAATAGATGCTGGAGAGGTTGTGGGGGAAAAGGACCCTCATCCACTGCTGGTGGGAATGCAAACTTGTACAACCACTTTGGAAAGCAGTGTGGAGGCTCCTGAACAGGAAGGTTATAGAGGTACCAGTGGACCCAGATATCCCTCTACTGGACATCTACCCCTAAGTTTCCTCCCCAAAGTACAGAGACATTTTCTCAAGCTTGTTTATAGCAGCTTAATTCACAATAGCGAGGAATTGGAATCAACCCAAATGCCCATCACTGAATGAATGGATATCAAAGTTGTGGTACGTATACATTATGGATTCCTACACAGCTGAAAGGAAAAATGACATAATGAAATTTAAGGAAAAAAGGTAGGACTTGGAAGAGATCATTCTTCGTGACCACACACAAGAGGAGAAATCCAAGCACCACATACTTTCCCTCATATGCGGTTCCTAACCATGTTAAACCAGAATATTAAGAAAAACTGTCAGTGAATGGAGAGTTTGCAAATGGGGATGGAATGAATTTTTGGGGGGGGGGGGGGGGGGAGGAATGGAAAGGTGGGCTAATGGGAGGGTGGGGGAACTCATATAGTAAACTAAACTAATAATGAATTGACACCATAAAACCTTAGCTTTTGTGCAGTAAGCTCCTGGGGAAGCTGAGGGCACCACCTGGTATAAGGGGCCATGAACAGGATGGGAGGAAGCCTAATCTCAAGAATTGCTCAGGCATGCATCTCCCTGTCCCAGTTGTTGGTTACTTCCCACACTGAGCTGTAGATCAAGGAGATCAAGAAGATCCCCAAAATGTGACAGACTTCTGTCAAAGCTCTTGATTACCTGTCCCAGGCCTAAGGTAAGACCCTATTGCTAAAGAAATCACAGAGTGTCATCAGACAACACCAAGGGATCCTGCGAGATCCAGAATGGTAACCAGCTCCCAGATGGTAGCATGGGAAAATGTTGCATAAGCTGCCAGGGGAAATTTGTCAATGATATTTGGAGAAAGCAGAGACCACTGATATACAATATAGACAGTTATCACAAGAATGCTGAACACACGGCTGTATGGAAGAGACCATCAAGTCAAGAAGTGCTCATTTGTGCAATAGTAGCACTAAAATGAGAAGGGTAATCAATGGCTTAATGATTGGCTAAGAGATCTGCTTAGTGACAAGGAGCCCTTAACTGGAACTGGGATCCATGGCCAAATCCTATGGGGACCAAGAACTTGGGCTCCTAGGGGAAATTCCCACTACCAGAAAGCAACACAAAGACTACACCCATTAGGAGGTAGCCAAAATAGCAATGTTATCTCATTAAGCTATATTGATCTCACTCTCCAATGGAGATTATGTTTGTATTTTTCAGAAGGCATTGAGAGGGCAAGGGAAAACTCAATCCACCAACAATTCATTGGATGATGGCTGACATCCTGGCAGGAGACAAACCACACCTAGTCTTCACACAGGGCCCAAATGAAACCTAGTAGAAAGTGACAAGACAAACAGGAGACTAATTACCACAGCAAGTCTGATAACCCATGAAAGGACAATGGAGAGAGGCACCGATGATACCCAACACAACCCAGAGCAAAGATCCAGAGATACTTAAGATATCAACAATAAAGCAGACTTAAAACCCACTATGAATCAGGGAACTGAGCAGATGAGGGGGTGGAAAGAATGTAAGAGTCATGGTGTGGGACAATATCCAGAGACATACCTCCCCAGCAACAATACACATGGGGGGGGAGAAAAAAACAATGAAATACTGACTCCCTCTGGTGCAGTTTATACCCTCTATCCTATGGACAGATTCAGTATGTGCACCTAGGAAGGACAGCAGTAGACAGGAGACAGAGATGAGGGAGACGGGGCCACTTTCTCAAGATTTGACCATACAATGTATAAACTTATTCATAATTAAGATAAGGAAAAGATAAATTAATAGCAACTATCTTACAAAAATATGTGTCCAAAATTTTATCCATGAAATATGTAAACTGCTTCCAATATGGAATTTTATCGGTCAGTACATTTTAGTGTGTTAGAAACCATTCTCAGTGTAGGTTATTGGCATATATTCCTTTATTCACATTAAAATAATTACTAAATCAACATACTGGAATTTTGAATTGGGGATGGGTTTATTCATTTTTCATAGATGCCAGATATATTTCCATTTTATTTCTATAAAAACAAAAATAGTATCCCTAATTTTTTTCTTCCTAAAAGGTTGAATGAACACAATCATCAAATTTGTGACATTACTGAACTTGCAGAGGCTGAAGTGAGAGTACTTTAAAGTAAAGATAAAAACATACAACTACAAACACTGAGCAATAAAGGTGAAATATCCTAGTTGACATCGCAGGATAATACCATGAGGATTATTTATACATCAATAAAGTATTTTACACTTTTGCCAATAGAAGCCTGAGTATACAATTCCCTTAGATATACATATGTTTGTTTTATATAAGCACTTATTTGCACAAAAGTGATCCTATTTTCATCAACTGGAACCTCAACTTTCATTTTAGAAAATAAAAGTTACATACATATTAATATTGACAAGTGTTATATTTTTAAATGTTAAATATGGCCTAGGGGCTGGGGTTACAGGTGTGTGCACCTGGTGTATGTCTGGAGGTATTATGTACCCAGCTCTCATAAAATTATTAATTGACTTAGTTAAGTGTTTGAATGAATGCTGCTTTTCCCTTATATGAAAAAGATGCCATAATCGTCATAAGTAATTTAAAATGACATTCTAGCACTTTAAAACATGTAAAACTTATCACTCCTCACATAATACCTAAGAAAACTACATTTCTTTTGATGACTTAATGGAAAACTGTGCTTATGTTTAAAGAAGTTTTCTTCTGAGTTTTTAAAAATAATTTCCCCATTTAATTAGATTCCTTTTTTTCTTATTTTATGTAGTGTTTTACTGTGAATGAATGTTCAACTTTATCAAATGGTTTTTGAGAATCAATTAATTATTTCTCCTTCAATTTATTTTGGAAATGAACTACCTGGAATAAAAGCTATTACATTACTTCACATGTTCAATTTGTATATATGAGTAACTATGAATTCAAATTATCTTCATTTGCTAGGAAGTTAATTCGTACTAAGCCTATGATTGCCACTATAATTAAATATATTTTAAAGAAAACTGGCTTTCCTTTAGTTGATAACAGATATCACCTTCTAAACCATTGATGCTCAGTGTGTTTCCCTCTCCATTGTTAAGTTCCAATTGCTTTGCTAATTACATCATTGTCATTCTCTGGTATTCAACTTCTGCATAAACCTGTTATATTTTGCTAGATAGTAGAATTCTGTAATGTATTTTTCATACATACTACTTTATTATTCTTTTAATTTTTGAATACTCTTATGTTTGCTTTTCCTTTTCTGTTAAGGAAAGTCTGGAGATAAGAAAGAAACAGACTATTAAGATAGCATCCAGCCACATCCTTCAGGATGTCCACCATCCTTCCTAGCTTCACACTCATTCACCTAGAGCAGCAATTCTCAAACTTGGACAAATGTCAGTGTGACCCAAAGAATCCATGATAATAGTTCCTCACTGGGCCTGAGATTTGAAAGTACATTATGCTTCCAGGAAACCTCCAGGCTACACTGAGAACTTTAATTTGAAAAGTAACGTTCCTCACGCTCTTTGGAGGTTTTTCATAAAAATTACAATGTGCAAAGGCACAAGGTATAATAACCCTATCTAATGTTCAATTTTAATTATTTTTAAAACCACTTAGAATTAACTTTTGCTTCATGCTTTAGTATCAAGAACTATCTATATCCATGACTAAATCAATGTCTTTTCAAAGTAATTGGGTATACTTGTTTTTGATAAGAATTATCAAGATTCATCATTATGGCCCCACTATATATCAACATATGAAGAACAGTAAACAGAAACTTAAACATTTATTAGGGATAAGGATTGTCAGAATGGGTCTGGATAGCAAATTATCAAGGCATTAAGCACAAATAGAAATTAATGTAAAGTTGTAATTTTTTCTGGTCCATTTTAACTCACTAAGTGTACTGGCAATAATTTGTTTTTGTTTTTTAAATGAGTGGATCACTTTATTCAGTTCTATTATTTCTTTCAATCTCTTTCATATAACCTTAGCCATAACTTGATTTCTCAATGACCTAGGTTTATTTTGTGTTTATTATATTGAACAGTTTATAAATGTAAATATTTAATTAACTTAGTTTCAACATAATCTTTTATATTTAATAGAGGGGGACATATTGCTCTGTATTCATACCTGCATCTAATTTTTTTCTGAATTGTTCACTTTACTTATTTTTGAGGTTTTTTTTTTTAATATATATTTATTGTCCATAATGAGTTACATTATTTAGTGGGCAAACCATGCATTGTTATCCCGAATTCCCCAATTCCCCCCCTCCCCATCCCTGATCAGTTGTATATCCTCCTCCTTGGGCTGTCTGTATTAGTCCTTGTGGCAAGGGATCCTGTATATCTTAGTACTCATCCCGGTCTTCCTGGC